>SMLS01065429.1:0-51543 GCA_004785975.1 Popillia japonica
CCTGAATTTCGGATTTGGATGGAAAAACGCCGAGAAAAACAAAACTACTCGAGTCAGAAACTTCAGAGCGTGAACCCGTTAAATTTATCCTCTGATTTTCTTAAAACATAACCATAAAAGTGATTCAAGTTGACATCGACATAACCTACAAGAAAATTACCTGAAATTATTTACGTCTTTGATATAAACCCACCTTACCGAAGAAACCACGCCGATATCCTGGCCACACCTGTCTCGAGTCCAGATAGAACTCGGTTACCTGCCATATCCCGAGCATCCAGTCCTACCAGTTTCCGAATTTCAAAAATTAAGGTCAGTTACCGGAGAAATGTAGAGCACGGTCTAAGAAAATTGTTGTTGTATAAAGTAAATTATTTGAAGTTTTTCTCTTACGTGTATTATTTGTGTGAGTTGATTTATGCCACTTACATCTGGGTTTTATTTTTATAAAAAAAAATTTTAGATTAAGTTAAATATCGATAATTGAGTCAATATATCAATTCGATCATTTCACCAACAGCCTATCAAGTACAAGTCTAGTCCGAACTAGCGACATCTATCGCGGAATAAAAATGAAAAAAAAAACCTTTTTTCTATCAAAGATTTCATATTCAATATTTTGATTTAATTTAATTATTTTAAAGGAAACTAAGATTGGGTTTAATAAATTGATTCCTTAACAAAGTTTATTTATTTCACTTTAATGTAAATTTGAGCACAATTAAGAATCGTCCAGGACCCTGAGATTAAGAGTAGATTACAGGTAGGAACAAGCTGTTGTCTATAATATTTTTGATTGGTTAGGAGACGAGTAACCGTAACAATAGGTTCGCAGTTGAGCAACCTACACCATTGTTAATTATATCAAGTCAGTTTTTATTAGTCTGATCTTTCTATGGTGAATAGTTTTTATGAATACCAGCTGTTAGATCTTTGTTATAAAAGAAAGTCTTTTCATGACATTTGTGGTGGTCCTGAAAAGAACCGATGTGGGAGGAACAAAAGATATCCAAAGTGTCCACCGTGAGCAGTGAAACAGGCATCAATGCGGCGACAAAATTTATTATGTACGCCGTAAAGTGCGACAAGTTGTCACGAATGCATTTTGCTGCAAAAAAATGGGACATCGCAGACATTTTCAATATTAGGACGGCAATCTTACACTAAATTTGTCATGTATCCCCACAGAAAAAGGTCTAATGGATTTAGATCTGAACTACAAGGTGGCCAAGGAATGTGACTTCAATGTCCAATCCAAAGTGGAAAAGTTTCGTTTAAAAATGCTTGAACAGCTCTACTAGTATGCGCGGGTGCTCCATAGTGCATAAACCATAATTGTTGTCGTACCGCCAATGGCATATCACCCAAATAATCGGGTAATGTATCCCGGAGAAACTTTAAGTACAAGGGATGTACAAGTCTGCATTTAATCGTTGTGAGAGCACGTCCAGATGGTCCAAGTAATTGATCGCCTACCGACAAGATAAATAAATACAAAACTATAAATTATTGGTCAATTTGTCAGAAATACAGCTTTTCCGAAGTGGTTACGGACTTATTATTAGAGAATTAAGCAAAATGAGATTTGAAAACAAAACATTAAGAAACTGGAAATATACCTAATTTGACAAAGCCATGGATGTAGGTTTTAATTCAAAATATCTATGAATGTCAAATGTAGTCTAACGAACGCATCGTGTTTGAAATCCACAGTTTTACGCAATATGGCGCATAAATATACATATTTGCGCGCCTAGGGTACGAACATGATATGCAACGAACAATTCCAATACGTTGATAGTAGTAACACGAACAACGCTCCTGTTTGCCAGCAATTGATTATAAGAATGTCATCGACGGTATTGTATTAGTGGCTTTTACATTACTCAGCAGCAGTCAATTATATGTACAAATACCGGAGTGATATTTAATCCAGAACAAACAATCACTTTGCTTCCCATAAATCCTTCCCCCTGTCGCTTTCAATTGTGTTCAACGTTATAGTATAGGGGGAGCTCAAATATCAAATAATAATAATATCAAAAGGGGAGATGATGTCGTAAGACTTAATCTTAGTAGGAGAAGCGTATCCCATTAATTTCAGGCTCTCGAAACCATTAATCATGAGCGTGTGTAGACGGAAAGATATATACAGAATGTTAAATGTATATGTATAGCTATAGGCATGTATGTAAGGCTTTGGACCCCAACCAGTTCAAATATAATTGAATTCATGCTTATTGTAATATCTAGCGCTGCCACAACGACATCCTATTGTGGATTATATTTCTTGCACTACGCAGAAAACCAATTATACATTATATTATGCTTTTTATGACGATTTTCCCTTTTCGGTGTAGAGAAAATAACGCTGGCTCTAGATTTTAGTTAAATGAATCTAACTGATAGAAATATCTTAAAAAACGTAGCTAATTTTATTACAAAATTTACATATATTGCAAATAAGTTTTGTTTTCTTTTTTACTTAAAAGCAGATTTGAATTGAGCTAGCTGCGAATAATCTTTTAACAAGTGATAAAAGCAAAATAGAGAAATTGTAATGGATTTTCTACTTGATTTTGTTATCATTTTATACAAAGTAGTAGTAGTAACAAACATTCATAGAAACTTAACTTGGAAAATTTGATTATTATTGGACGTTTTATCTTTTCGTTCCTTAATGTACCAGTCCCTCATAACCAAACAATATTAAATACTGTACATATGTATGAAAATACAGGTTGTACTGCAGGTTGTTCACAATGTAATACAGGCAATCAAAGAGAACTGTCACATTCTGAGGAAAGAATTGAGTGACAGCTTAAACTATGTGCTTTAGTTGAAGCCAATGAAGCATGTTCGAACCCTCAAATATCTTGGCAGTTGTAGACATTCCAAAGATCACAGTTAGGGATATTTTAGCAATAAATAAACATCAATGTTTTAAATTAAATAAAAGGCAAGAAATTTTCATAAAAGATCATATAAGACGCCTCGAATTTTTTGAAACTATGAGAGAAAAATGTGACAGAAACGAAATTCTTTTGCAAAATATTTTGTTTACGAACGAACCATCGTTTGCACTTGACGGTTACCATAGTCCGTCTGTCGTCCGATATTGGTCCCAAGAAAATAAACACCTACCTGTAGCCACCAGAGCACAGTATCCTAGAAAACTGAACGTCTGGGCAGATATTCTGTGTGATCAGATTATAGGATCATTTTTTATAAACGGTAATCTAAATGGCGAGAGGTACCTACTCCTTGAAAATGACGTTATCCCTGCCGTACGCAATACAACTGGCCATCTGGAGAATATTTGGCTACAACAAGATGAGAGCCTGGCTCACAATACAAGAGTAGTTAAACAATTTCTTAACGTTAATTTCCCTGAACATGTCATTAGTACATCGATCGTCGATCGTTATTTAAAGGAAACAATCTTTAGACATTCCCACGCAAGGCCTCAAACTTTAGACGAGCTGCACAATGAAATAGAACAGACATGCAACACCATACCTGTCGAAATGCTAGCTAATGTACGGAGAGAATTTTATGAACGGTTAGGTTATTTTGACTTGCAGCATGGAGGGCTCTTTGAATTGGTTATTAAGTAATTTAATTTTTTGTATTTTTACAAAGCAAAAATCTATTTATTTTTAGTTTAAACATTTTAAGAATATTTTCTCTTTCGCCCTTTTCTTGATAATTTTTTAGGATCTATTTTCAGTTATAAATTTTGTAGAATCGATATATTTTATTTGATACTGAGAATTCTAATTTTGGTGCACAGATAATAGCATATGCAGATGACATAGTGGTAATAGCTAAAAGACAATAAATATTAACGAATGTGATAGAAGAAATAGTAAAGGAAGGAGAAAAAAATGGGACTGGAGATAAACGAAGGAAAAACCAAAATAATGAGACTCGGCAGCGAACAGAAAAGCCATAAAAGCATTAAGATAGAGAATATAAATTTGAACAAGTAGAGAAATTCAAATATTTGGGAATAATGATTTCTACTGATGGGAACAGAAAGGTCGAAATACAAGAAAAAATATTGACCAAAAAATAGAGTATTCAGAAATTACTGACAAGAGCAAATAAAATGAACATCTACAAAACTATTATAGGTCCAGTAACAATGGGCTTAACTAAAAAATGCGAAGAAGACTTAAGAATAGTAGAAAGAAAGATATTAAAAACAATATTGGGACCTGTCAAAGTGGGAAAAAATCAATATAGGAAAAGAACAAATGGTGGAATAGAAAGCGAAATGGAAGAAGATATAGTCAAAAAGATCAAACGGCAAAGGATAGAATGGACATGTATGAAGGCAGATGATTCAAGAATTAAAGAAATCCTTGTTTGTGACGCAAGTGGAAGAAGAAGAAGGAGAAGATCAAGGTCAAAATCGCTAACTGAAGTGATGGAACACTTGAACAGGGCAGGAGTTAAAAATTGGAAGGGGAAAAGTAGAAATAGGAAAACATGGAAACAAATCTGTGAAATGGTGTAGCAAACAGTGTTGGGAATTGATCCATCCCTAAAAGCGGATTTAGAGAGCACAAGCGGCACTGCTCCATCGGGGGTACTTAAGCCACTATACATATAATTTTGGTGTGATTCTTTATCAGAATTAGTAGTTAATTAATAGATATATCAGTATTTCTAGAACATGAAACATAATTAAGTAGTTTTCAAATATTGTTATTTCCTTTTCACTTTATTTGGTTCAACAACGTCAACAACGCACGATCTTTACTACTCACCGTCTGCTGCTATACGATACTGACTGATACCTTAGTTGAATAGCGAGCGCGAAACTGACAGCAACGCTACCCATCCAATCTGTATAGTTTAACGTTGGTAGCTGTTATTACATTTATTTTACCATAAATCTTATCTTCGAATCGCTAATCCTTAAGTGTATTCAAAATGTTTTGTTGTTAAGGATATAAGCTGTATAAACTTACTCATAGGCAAATATTGATGCTTATACTCTCTGAATATATTACGAACCATAATATAATCGTTAATACCTTTACTCAATATGCATGTTATGAAATATTGTACGCGTATTGAAATTTAATTCCTTAAAGTATTACCATTCGAGGAAATGTGTAACACTTAGAAAACAATCCACTCTTGTTTGTTGTATCGCTAATTCTAACCCTGTAGATAAATTACGTTCCCGTGCTCTAGCAATAACGAGGGTAGGAGTACTACTATTGTTGACAGAACTTACACACAACAAACTCTAACATAGATTCCTAAAAATGTAATGCAAAACTATGCATGAAGGCAGACGAGTTGGGCAACATTACAACAATTCTTACAGACACGTATAAATTACGTAATTTTTGTGAATTACTTTCAATTCTTTCAGTTCTATAAAAACTGGAAAAGCAATAGATGCAAAGTAATCAAAGCAACGTTACTTGCGATACCTATGATGTGATGATGACAAGAAAAAAACATGACATGACATGTTAAAATAATCAAATGAGTTTGGTAAATAATTTATTTATAGAATTGAAAACAGTCAATCAACTTTTGCAAAATTATACAAAAATTTAAAATTCTGCTGCCAACACTCCCTGAGGGAGAACTGAGAGTGAGATATTTTCCTACAGAAAGATTGCTGAAAGAACAGCATCAAAAAGTGTGTTGTAAAAGCTAGTGACTGGTGAATCATACCCCAGCATTGAGCGCAAAGTAAAGATCCTGAATTGCTTGTCCATTCCTAGTGAAGTTATACGAGATTCCGAGTTGGATCCAGTTTTATTTAACCTGTATGTTGATAGCATTGCAGAATTATTGGCTTTACCTATTCTGGTAGAGGGTATAAACCTTAACCCTATTACATAATTGCTACAGTGCGCACAACTTACCCTTAAGCATCGAGAGAACTAACAGAATGTTACTACATACACGACAAGCAAGAAATACGCACTCACGGTATAGTCGGCAATAACCAATGGCCAACTGATACTAGCTTTATATGACAAAGTTCTTGGACGTTATTTAAGAAAGTGTTCTAGCGTGGAGAAGCCACAATCGGAATTTAGGGCATATGATATGGTCAAAATTGTACCTACTCAGATACTTATGAAATTGTATGTGAAAAGTGAACGAAAGCTTGTATCCCCAAAGGCATACGCTGCATATTGCCATCGGTGAACCAAACAATTTGGGAATAAAGGTAGTCAACTGAATCTCACTTGTCAAAACTTTGCCCCTTTGAAAGCTTCCTGATGATATCTAATATATGTAGTACCTCCTCTAGCATGCTTTTCATTCAATTCAGGATTTCTCTTTGTTATATTGTCACGTTTTTCGCTATTTTGCATATGAAATGTAAATGCCTTAGTAAACCTTGTCTCTTTGTGTTATGTTGCTTATTTTGATATTATTTACCATCGTTATATCATTATAATATTATGTATATTTGCTTTTTGATATATTTATACGCACCGAAAGGTTTAAATCTTGCAAGAAGAGGTGAGGGAAAGCTTCATATGAATCTCTCCAAAAGAAATATATGTATGTAGTTAAACAACGTAGTATGGAAAGTACCATTATGTAGCACGACTAACTTCTATACTTTATAAAACCCTATTCAAGTATTGACATTTCAACTGTATGTGTGCGTAATGACAACTTCCTTTGTGTATAAGATGGTTAAGCAACAGTAATTAAACATATGCCGGTGAAGTATAGGGGTAAAATTTAAAGTAGCGAGGAGGTAAGAAACTTCACCGCTAAATAGAGGCAGGTAACTCTGTCTATATTTGCGCGCTTTTATTCATTTCTAAACTACGCCTGTATCACTATATACTTATTCAGTTTCTTCTGTTTCAAGATACAACGTGAACAATGTAAACTGTACAGTATTTCTGGACATCTTTTCTGTAGCAAATATCAGATTTATACTAATCTGTTAATTGTTTCGTTCTGCTAAAGACATCTCCTATTGCTTTATAAGAGCACATATTTTGTTTTTCACTTTTTTGATTTTCCAGTAGGTTGTCACAGGTAGCACTTAAAGCAACAATCTTCATCATACAATGGCGCTTGCTTGTGCTTTAAATTCGCGCTCCTGCTGGAAACTTTGTTTGTACACACTAAGTAGGTAAATAACTATAAATTAAGATAATTTGCACTTTCTTCAGACACCGTCCTTGTAGGAATCTAGTGATGTATTCAGATTTTTCAGATATGTCATGGGTGGTTCGTATAGGGCTCACAGTTGGCTGTGACGCTTTTAAAAAAGGATTTTTTTCTAAAAGGTGAGAGGTGAGGTTGCTCTTTGAAAACAAAGACGAAATTTAAGTAACTGTCAGTGTAGAGTAAGAAAATATTGCAACAAAATCTAATTTATCGTTTAAATAAAATTAAATATTTATTATTACGTAAATAATAAATATATAATGGAACCCTTTAGTAACATCGAGGAGAACGGCAGAGATGTATGTACCTAGCTCAGTATCTAAAAAGCGAACAACCTTACCTGAATACTGACAAAAATTTAAAACCAGCCGAAAGGAACCAAGAAAGTAATTGTAAAATATAAGCGAAGGGAGCAGGTCTTCCGTTTTACAAGCAATTGTTGAAAATCCAAACAAATCCAATGTACATATTGATCTCCTACAAATATCATCCCGTATAAATACACTGTATGCCAATCTTTAAGACCGGGTGATAATGATAGAAGAAGAGAATTTGATGTACCGATGAAAGTAGATTCACCAACAACGGTTTCTTCAACATACACAATTTCTGATTTTGTTCTACAGAAAACCTTAGTGCGTTGAGACCCGCACAACAACAAGTGCGGTTTGGATTTAATGTCTGGTGTGGCATAAAAGAATCGTGATTAATTGTTCCTGTAATTGACATCTCCCGTTTATCTGTATTTATTGCAAAACAACAATGAAAACGCGCTAGATGAAGGAGCTTTAGCGCAGGCTGACATTATTTGGTTTCATCAGGATGGTACCTCATCACACAAACCAAGAATTGTAACCAATTACCTCCTCCCTGAGCATTTTGGCAATAGGTGGATCGGAACTCGAATTGCTGGCCACCAACATCTTCAGATCTGACACCGCTAGACTTCTTTCTGTGAGGATACATTAACCCGTTTTTGCTCATTGTTCCAATAATGGAACATGCTGCTTTTAGATGTTACGGCAAATTCAGTGATCACATACGCTTGTTTGTAGGCTACAATTTGTTAATTAGATAGTATATAAAGTGCATTTTGAATATTATAGTCTTAGTGATATATTGTTGTACGGAGAGATGATAGTGACACATTTCGTTCTACCAAGGATGCCATATAAAAAGTAAGTTTTTATTAGTATTTATTTTACGAGTTTTAGTTTCATTATAACAGACATCTAATTTAAATAGATGAATAATTTACGCATAGCCATCGTTGGTATTATCATATAAAGTGAACGACGATTTTAACAATTTTATTAACAAGTTCCAATTTTGGAGCAATGGACATGAAAGACTACAGGTAATTTTTATGTATTCTAGACTTTATACAACTGAAGAATTGGCACAATTATTGGAAGATGAGGATTTTTGGAAGGCAGACGTTAGACTTCAATAGACAATAAATCTTTGAGCACGCTTATTTTCCATGGCACACCAGGATAAGTATCGATGAATTGTGTGCATTTTTCAAAAAAAAACCTAATTATCTCTGACACTATCCAACACTATCAATGTCAGGCATATGACATGTGGGATGTAAAATTAGACGCCGAAAACGGCCAAGTAATGAAATACAGGTGCCATTCGAAAAAATTAAGTTATGATTCTTCAAAATTTCGAAAAGTTAACGTGCCATGGTGAAATAATCACACATTGTAGGCAACCTTTATCGTCGCCAAAACATACTCCAACATCCATATGCACTGGATCTCTAGACTCTAACTAGAACACTAATTCCCTATCACCCACAGGATACCAAACACTTGCTGACGAAACGCGTGGGCAATTATCCAAGTGTTTGGTGTTCTGTGGATGACTAGTGATCAATGAATTAGTGTTAGACCCCAATATGTTAAGCATATTATGAATCCTAAATTGATATTCGAAAAATCGAATGTTCTCTGATTTTTTGAATAAATGTCTGCTATAGCAATTTTTTGTAGAAAAATCGAATAACTACAAAACGCCCAAATCAAATTGCAAAAAGTAAATGTATTCATGAAGCTTAACAATAGGTAAATCCAAATATGTAAAAATATACAGGGTGTGCAATTAAATATATCAAAATATATGTCCGGTACAACAGAAAGCACTAGAAATATTTGAGTTGAAGAGACCACAATTGATTATGTCTAATTCTGAATCTTCAAATTTATATTTTGGCCAGAACTCCATAAACTTCTAATGAATGGTCTCACTGAGACACCCTGTATATTATCCCTATATAATAAAGACTTTGTAAATTTATATTATTGTATTTTTTTGTAATAAACTTCCCACTCATATGATTTTTTAATTAATTTTGCCATAAAAGTTTATGCACCTTTCCATGCCCATTGTTCCAATTTTGGAATATAATTTGCTTATAATTTCAGATTTTTCAAAAAGTGTATGATTTGTCTTTTATTTCCACTACTATGAATTCGAAAAGACACTAATTATCAAAAATTTGAAAAATAAAGAAAACCTGAGCAAAATCGGGTTAAAGACAAAGTCTGTCTTCGCACCTGTGATAACATAGATGAACTTCGTGAAACCGTGTACACAAAAGCTACTAATGTCAGATCATACCTATGTTTGGAAAATAATGGTCAAGTATTCGTCCTTTATAATGTCTTATTTTGATTTTGTTTAAAGTTATTTAAAATAACGTTAAAGTGTTGAACGTGTTGTAAAGTAATTTTTCTTTATTTCTTTGTTTACAAAACCGTCTACTGATAAACTGCACTCACCTACATACATATATGTGTAAAAATAAAACTTTTTTGTTTTCTTTTGATCACTAGTTTTCAAATTAGATGTGTCAAATTATACATTTTATGAAAGAAAAAAAATCTCTTTTAAAATGTGTCATAACCAACTATGAACTCTATATGAAAAAATTAAGTTGACAGTTGTAAGTCAACTATGATGAGTTACCTGAAAAATCTTAATAGATCGTTAGATTCCGACTAAAAAGGTATCTTAAGAAAGTGCAAGTTAAATTCAACTTACTCTTAAAATAGATACTTACTTTCTTGGCCACAGCGTTTGAGCCAACTTAAATATGCACACAGTTTTTTATGGAGTTTAATACTATTTTACATCAGAAGAAGTTCATCTCGTTTAACGAAATCTCGATCTCTCGTAATATCGGAGATCCCTATGTTGATAATGAATCGGTGGAGATAGAGTATAAGGATAAATATTACGGTAGTGGTAACAGCCTGATAACAAATTAGGTTGCTTTATCGGAACAATCGTGTTATCAAACTGATCGTTGACAAGGATAAATTGTTTATACATTATATATTGATCATCCAAAGCTCTCACACATGTTTCGTGTCCTTACCAAACTTTGCAATTGTTCTACATTATAAATGGAATTTGAATCGTAATTTAACATATTTATGACGATAATGTTAAATAATATACACATGTATGTATGTAATACAATATTGAAGAAAATTCGAATAAATTATCAAATCTCATTCACAACCTTCAAAGAACACAGCGTTATTAAATTAATTAGAAGAACAAATGAACAGTAAGAACATATATAGGAAATAAATACAAAAGCAACAAAGATAAATATACTAGCCAAAGTAACAGTAACAACAACAAATGCCAACAAAAAACTGACCACCAATATAGTTTGCGTAACAAGATAACCGAACCCCTACATCTCGTTTTATAAAAAATGTTCGACTGTGCTAGCCTCAACTTATTTTAAACTCCTTCGAATCAGACGAAGCTTTTTTCGTAAACAATAAAACCTTTAACCTAATCCAGTTTCATCTCAATAAACGATACTTTTGGGTCTTTGATGTACAATGCGGATTTGTTCGGGTGTTCAAAGGTAGAAACCGCAGCGGTAGCCAATAAATCGAATTTTGCTGCATGTAAAGTTTAATTTAAAATCAGAGCTCGTAAAGCCGTCCGCCTTTACCTAATATAAAATATAGTTCGATTTCGCCAGCAGGCAATATGTTGTATTTACACTCTCATGTACCCTTAAAAGGAGAAGAAAGAGCTTGATTTATTGTGTTATAGTGGCTCCACATTAGATTAACGAGAAAATTTCTGTAGCGAATAATGGATATAATCGACTTTGTTATAAAAGGTAATACTCTATTAAATCCGATTTTTGGGCTATTAGTAATATTTGCACTCAATAGCGTACATATATTGAATAATAAATGAATAAGTTTGCATAATTTGCACGTTAATTCGAACGGAAATATATTACATTTACATTCCTCACATATAGAAAATGTAATTCGACATATTGACATTTAATTAAATTTCATGGGAATTGTGTCACATGTTTATCGCAGAAAAGCTTTTCTGAAATATGATAAAACAGAATATAGTACAGATTGTAGCAGCTACTTTTAACAACTTTACGAATACAGCGGGATCTATTATAAGAAACTTAATATACCAATAGACCATACAACAATAGACAAATAACTTTAGCAAAACCAGCATACCACCATCAAATTCATTTACAAAAAAGATATTTAGTGTAATCTATAGAGGAATCATGTGTCTGATATTCCAACTTCTGGATGAAGTTGTAAATAGTACCCGCAATAGGAAAGCAATCATGTGCATATCTATATCCTATACAATAGACACTTGTCACAAGATTCGTTTTGAATATCTTAAATACACGTTTTATGGTGCTGCACTCCAGTGAATGCCATCATATTAACAATTTCCGTAGTGTTTCTGATAACTTCGTAACATTATTGCAGATAATACTTGTACTGACATATATAAGATCACGTGGAAAAAGTGCTAGGCTTCCTATCGGCAGATTGTTACATCAATGATTCATCAATTATTATTAAACACAATTTACAATGGGCCTTAATGAAATATTATTCATTCAATCACCAACGTACAATTTATCAAAATTTTTATCGAAAATTCTTAGTAATAGTGTAGGAAATTCTGAGCATAGCCTTAAAAAATCGTGGCAGTTTGTTAAATTCATAAATAAAAAATCGGTACCACTTAATTACGAATTAATTAGTTTCGATGTAGAATCATTATTTACAAATATACCTATAGATTTAGCATTATCTATTATACATAAAAAAAGGAATTTAATAGAAAATTACACAGATTTGCAAAACTTAAATTAAATTCTGCCTATTTTCAACACAACGACAACCTGCATTGGCTTCTCCATTATCTACTACAATAGCAAACTTAGTAATGGAGGATTTTGTGCAAGATTCCTAAATCAATTTAAATTGTCATGTTGAAAACAAACGGTAAACGTAGATAACTGCATAATAAAATAAGTTCTACATATTTTTTAAATATTAATATAAAAGATATCACAAGCATAAAAACAAAAAGGTATATAAAAGACACTAGCAGTAATAAACACTTCGGTTAAATTTAAAAAAAAGCATAATTAATAGGTTTGTTCAGTAGGCTATGAAATTAGCCTACACTGAATTTAGGAAAGAGAATCTAACCAAACTTTGATCAATAGAGCACTACACTAAATAGTAAAACATATCACACAATCCTCACCGACTTAAGTGACAAAATTAAACAGGAATTTAAAAAATCAGATGTGAACATTACACTTATACCTAACAATAACAGACAATTATTTACAAATTTAAAAACTAAGATTAAAAAAGGTAATCAAATCAATGTCGTACATAAATTAGTCATGGCTATACCTTGTTTTTTAATAAGAGGATCTAATCGAAAATAGCCCGCCAAAATATAGGCTTACGATTGGCTTATTGCCGGTCATGTTTACAGTGCCCAAATTTGCTATACTTTAACGGCGCCATATTGTAGACACAGCTCATTGAGTAAATATTTCCTGTAATATTTTTCTATTATTTTTTTGTGTTTCTACTATGATTAAACAAGAAATCAGTTTTTTTAACTATTTGATGGTAAAAATGGATCCACAGCCTCACACAACTGGATTATCAATATCGCCTCCAAGAAAACGTGCTATTTTTCGGGATGGACATTTCTCTATACAGGAAAAGCAAGTTATACTGAACATGTACGAGAAAATTATTGGTAGTTTTTATGTTGATTGACAATGTGTCTATTTATTACTAACTTGTTGATTCATACATACAATGCCAACTATTACATTTATTATAAAATACATTACTTATTTGTGTATATGTAGTTGCCTACATACATAACACTCCCTTCATCTTAATTTATAGTTTAATCTGATTATGGGTTTTCGAATTCTTCCGGAACGTCGTGGCTCCACTGGCTGGCTCTGAACTGCTGGTATTACCTGCTGTGGAAGTTCTGGTAATTCTTGATCTTCTTGATCTTCGTGTACTTGTACAGTTTCCCCATAATCTACTGGTACTGGAATCTCCGATGTAGTCGTACTTCCTTCTGTAGGGTCTTGGTTCCCGGAGGGCGTTAACTGGGGTTCATTTTGAGGATTAGGGCTAATTGTATTGGTATATGGTACATTATCATGAATATTTGAGTGCGTTTGCCGATGTCTTAAATGTTCCTTATGTATATATCTTCGTCTATTCTCTACATCAACTATAAATGTTGACATTCCCTTCTGTCGGATGATAATTCCTGGGCTCCATTTTTCATCTTCTCCCCTAACTGTTTTCACCCATACTTTGTCTCCCACGACAAATGTAGAAAGTGGTTTCCTATGGATGTTCAGTTTCTCTTCTTTATCCTGTTTATTTTTTTCAACCATTTCCGCCAGGCTAGGTTTTAATAAAGATAAAAATGTGCGAGGTCTCCTCATCAAAAATAACTCTGATGGACTACGTCCTGTGGTTTCCTGCGGCGTGTTACGATAAGTAAACAAGAAATTATCAATTAGTCGCTGCATTGACGGTCTTGGTGTATTAAGCTTTGTTGCTTGTATAATTTTCTGTAATGCACTTTTTACATTTTGCACTGCACGTTCGGCTGCCCCGTTGCTTGCGGCATGGTATGGTGGTATTAAAATGTGCCTAATTCCATTATTAGCTAGGAATTCCTTGAATTCTCTTGAAGTGAACTGCACTCCATTGTCAGAAACAATGATTTCGGGTAATCCAAATGATGCGAAAATTGTTCGCAATCTTTCAATTGTTCTGTAAGATGTAGTTGAAGACATTATGCAGACTTCTAGCCATTTGGAGTAAGAATCAATTATAATTAGTAAATTATATGTAACATTCAAGTAGTTAAATTGTGCATAGTCAATATGTATCCGTTCCCATTTACGATTGCTAACTGGCCAATGTGTTAACCATGTTTTTCGTGTGATTCTAGCGTTTATCTGACAAGCATTACATGATTTAACGTAATTTTCAATTTGATAATCCAAGTTCCGCCACCACACAAAAGATCTTGCTAATTCCTTCATCTTAACGATACCTTGATGACTCATATGCAACAACTGTAATATTTGTTCTTGAAAAATATCTGGTATAATAACCTTGTTTCCTATAATTAAGCAATTTCCGTCGGTAGTTATATCATTCTTGTATTTAAAATATGGTGCTAATTTAGGATCACTTGATTCTTTTGGCCAACCATACATGACAAATTTATAAATTTCTTTCAAAATATCATCTTTTTGTGTAGCCTCGCCAATTTCTTCAGCTGTTATTACCGGATCCATACATCCCTTAATGAAATTACAAAAATAGCTACCTGCAGAAAAATAATTACATTTTCCTTCCATCTCATCTACCTCTGGTAGCGGTAGACGCGATAACGCATCCGCGTTTGCTATTTCTGTTCCCTTCCTATATTTTATCTTATAATCATAAGCACTTAACAGAATAACCCATCTCTGTAATCTTGCCGCGGCCATCATTGGTATGCCCTTATTTTCTCCAAATATGATTGTAAGAGGAGCATGATCCGTTACTAATTCAAATTGTCTTCCATAGAGGTAAGCATGAAATTTCTTTAGTCCAAATATTATAGCTAAGGCTTCTCGTTCTAATTGACTATAGTTCTTTTCTGCTGCGGATAGGGTTTTGCTTGCGAAACTAACTGGTCGCTCTTCACCATCTACGACGTGTGCTAATACAGCACCTACTCCTTGTGGAGCTGCATCACATATCAACCGAAGCGGTTTTGTTATGTCATATAACGTTAATATGCTATCTGAACATATCCAATCTTTTGTTTTTTCAAAAAGTTCTCTATGTGATTCAGACCATTGCCATTCCTTATCCTTATTAAGTAAATTATAAAATTTTGTTAATTTTATCGAAAGATTAGGAATGAATTGTCCATAATAATTAAGCAATCCAAGATATGCCTTCAACTCTTGTTTATTCTGTGGTTGAGGCGCTAATTTAATAGCTTTAACTAAATCCTTATTTGGTCTAATTCCTGATTCGCTTATGATATGACCTAGATATGATACTGACGCAACTAAAAATTCACACTTGTCTAATCTTATTTTAATATTATATCTTTCTAATTTTCCCAAAACATTGTTTAACCTATCCAGGCATTCCTCTCGTGTAGTACCAGTAATTAGTATATTATCTAAATAACATGCCACACCTGGTATATTTTGTAAAACTTGATCCATCACTGCCTGAAATTGAGCTGGGGCTGTTGCTACCCCATATGCTAATCTATTATATCTAAACAAACCAAAGGGTGTATTTACTGTTAGCAGATGTTGCGACTCTTTACTAACTCGTAGTTGTAGGTAAGCTTCGGATAAATCTAATGCACAGAATATTTTTCCTCCAGCTAATGACGCATAAATGTCTTTTGGGTTAGGCAATGGATAATGCTCTTTATTTAAATAAGGATTAATTGTTACCTTAAAATCTGCACAAATCCTGATCTGTCCTTCGCTTTTAGGTACCACTACTAACGGCGTTGCCCACTCTGTGTGCATGACTTGTGTTAAGACTCCTTCCTTTACTAAACGCTGTAGTTCTGTCTCCACTAGAGGTTTAACTGCATAAGGAATTGATCTTGGTTTGCAGAATACTGGTATTGGATTTCCTTTCAATGACAAATTTGCCTGGAATTCTTTAATTTCTCCTCTTCTTTGTCCAAATACACTTGGATATTTCGACTTGAGTCCATTTAGTAATATATTTCTATTCTGGGTATCCTTATCCTTCGCTATAAACTTTGTTGATTGTCTATTCCGTTGCCAATTTATCTCTAATTTTTCAAGCCAATCACGACCCATTAAAGATGACAATTTCCTGCTGCCACTTTTAACAATTATTGCTTCTAAAATCTGGTTTCTTCCATTAAATGCAACATTTACTTGTATTTTTCCTAACAGAGGAATAGATTGCTGGAACCAGTATGCATTTAAATTTAACTCGCTACAGGGTAATACTTCAATATCAGGAAAATATCGCTTATATGTATCTTCTGCAATAATGGTCAAAGCTGTTCCTGTGTCAATTTCAAATTTTATCTTTTGATTATTAACTTCTAAATCTATTTGATAGGTATCTACTTTCTCTACTTTATCTACTTTATTTATTGCTATATGGAATAATTCGTACATGCTTCCAATTTCATCTACATTGTTACTTACTTCTTGTACATTTCGAACGCCACTACTCACTTTTGTTTTCTTGTTCCTACACATATTGGCTAAATGTCCAATTTTCTGGCAGATATTACATTTATATGTTTTATATTTACAATTGAATGCATTATGTCCTTTTTTGCCACATCTTGTGCACTGCTTATCTTTATTTGTTTGTTCCTTTTCGAAATTCTTCTTTGTTTCTTTTTGCAAACGTAGTTTATTAACTGATGTATCTACTTGAAATGTATTACGATTCCTTGCTGCTTCTTCTAACATTCTTGCCCTTTCATATGTTTGTTCAAAATCTAATTCTTCAGTTAACAGTCTTTGTCGAATATAATCATCTCTTAAGCCACTTACTAATCTATCACGTAAAGCTTCATTCAAAAAAGCCCCAAACTTGCATGTGCCAGCTAGATTTTTAATTTGTGCTATATATTCAGTAATTGTCTCTCCTTGTCGCTGTGATCGGGTATTAAATTTGAACCGCTCTATTATGACTAATTTTTTTGGCTTAAAATGATTTGTGAGAGTATCTACAAGTGAATCATATGACAGTGTGTCAATTTCCCTTGGTGCCAATAAATCTTGTAACAGTTTCACTAATTTCGGACCTAGAACGCTCAATAATACAGATACCTTTTGTACATCTGCAATTTCGTTAGCTTTAATAAAATGCTTCAATCTTAATAAATACGTGTTAATATCTTCCAACGTTTCGTCGAACGCATCTAACTTGCCTACAATTGACATCGTGATTCTATTTTCAATTTCTTCCTTTTTATTTCAAAATTATCTAATTTTCTTCCGTCGCAATGAACTTTTCATTTACGTTATCTCAGAAAGAACTCTTGTGATTTATTTTCACTATTTTTCGCAGATTCTACGATCCTCGTCGCCAATTTTATGTTGATTGACAATGTGTCTATTTATTACTAACTTGTTGATTCATACATACAATGCCAACTATTACATTTATTATAAAATACATTACTTATTTGTGTATATGTAGTTGCCTACATACATAACAGTAGTAATCCTACAATAAAGAAAACACAGATAACACTGCAAATTGCAAACACTTTAGGTAACGTACATAAATTGTTATGAATATGTAGATATATTTATATTTAACAATAATAGTGGGTATTTCGAAGTCCGTGAAGCGTTTTCCGTATTCTTCGTAAATATAAAGCTAAAGGACTAATTTCACCACCATTAAAACGAATTGGAAGCAAGGCGGCTACCTACATTTGATGACACTATTAAATATATGATAAGAAGTGTTCTGAGATTTCCAGTGATATATACAAATCCTTATGGTACGAAAGTAATTTGCAAAATATAAAGCTCCTGCTTTTTATTATGATGAAAGCGCAGCGCGAAAATTATCTGTCAGCTGGAGGAATGATCGAAATGAACACGAATACATTCACATCAGTCAGTTAAACATCAATGGTTAAACTTTCTCCTAATACCGTAGATTAAATTAATATATTATGTTTCAGGTTATACGTAAAGCATTTCCATTCTATGCCATCTTGAGAAACGTTCTTAATAAGTATTTAAAAAAGAATCTCTGTTCGGAAGGAATTAAATAAATTTTTGCAAAATTAAATTTTGAATTTATTCCACCTAACATATTCTTATATTTTTCTATACGAATCGCTTTAAATACATCCGTGCAGTAGAGATAAATTTATTAAGTTCGTAACTTAATAAACCGCTAAATTCATACAACATTGTATATATGTATATACATATATCACCCTGTATATAGCCGCGAGTATGCACCACCCTGCATACAACACTGTTTATATACCACCCGCGTATATGTACAACAACTTAATTATATCATCCTGTATACTAGATAATGTACCGCCCTGTATATGCACTTACTGTTTACACATTCCTTTTTATTATTTATTTAATAACTATGTAATCGCAAAGTCGTTAAGTGACGTCATGAATGTCCTTCGACATCGCTGTTTGTTTATTAATAATGTCACTTCGATACGTGCCGTTATTGCGGAAGTTACTTTCTTCGTGTACTTGATTCCTTGGCTGGCTATATATTCAATGTGAACACTCTGTAGTAACTTATTTCCCAAATTTTACACAAGGGAGGTATGCAATAGTACGAATGCTGTCACTAGAGCTCGTATGGTCGTTGAGTTCTTGCTTCTTGTTTGACATTCGGATACGTCCGAATGGGTGCTCTAATGGCACAGTTTCAATGACACCAAAATGCCTCTGTATGAGGCCTATCAAACTGTTGTGGGTGCTTAGCGTCCATAAGAGTATCGATGTGGCAGCCCCAATCTTGCGTATATCTCCATTGTTCTAATTTGGGATCAATGACTGCTGCAATGTATTCATGTTGGGTTATAGTCTTGCATTCTTTATCGTGTCGTTTCTTCCACAACGACACGAATTGTCTTGAGTGTGTGTACTGAGTGTGCGGGGGTGATATTGGAGTGCAAGTTATTTTCATCGTGTGTTAGATGAACGAATATGAGCGATTTGTTGGTGAGTGTGTGAGGGTAATGCTTGAGTGCAAGTTATTTTCATATTGTGCTTGATGAATGACTGTGTACGATTATTTGGTGAGTATGTGAGGATGATCGTGTTGGAAGGTTGTGTACTGAATATGTGAGAGTGATGTTAGAGTGATAGTTCTCGATGGTATTTTGAGTGTTTTATAGTCGGTTACAGGTCACGAGTGAAGCGACAATGATTTATAACGGCGGAGTTAGTTTGTACCAATGTTTACGAAGCGTCTACCTTCTCTACGCTTCTTAGATACGAGCTCTACGATATTTTTTTAGATTAATTTACCGAAAAATATTTGCTTAGTTAAAGTTATCTTTCGTCACTGTTGGTGGATTAACTAAGAAAATATTATGTTCAATATTTAAATTTATATTAATGTAAAGGGTAACAAATATTGGATTACTTACTAAAATCTAAATTAATTATTATGATATTGCATCCAGTAATGGCATACCTATTGCAATTTATGAAGTAGTGTAATATTTGTTTGGGGGTCACCTCTTGCGCCCTTCTACCTTTTCGGTGGTGGGGGACAATTAGTGGGTCAGCGTGAGGGAGACAGGAAAGTAGGTCAACAATTGTTGACTTTATGTCTTGGTGAAGGTGGAGTAAGTGGAGGGGCCTCAATAATTTTGTATTAAGTTGTAAGTTAGCGAAGTATGAAGCTTCACTAGTAATGGAAAAATATGCGTACATGAATTGTACATAATAGAATTTATATTTGGGGCTCGCTTCTTGTGTCCTTCTACCTTTTCGGTGGCTGGAAACAATTGGTCAGTCAGCATGAGGAACCCGAGAGATTAGTTCAACAATTTGTGGGCTTTACCTCTTGGGGAAGGTGAAGTAAATAGAGGTATTTAAATAAATTGTGAAGCTTCACTCTTCCGAAAATATAGATTTTTGAACTGTCAACATTTGTTATATGCAAGCTAACATAATTAGAGTTGCAAATAATGCAAATGCTACCGAAATCATGCATAATAGCAGGATTCCAACCGTAGTAGCTGTACACGAGTGTGGCTACGGGATGTGTGTGTACTATGGCTGCGTCGTCTTAAAGTTGAGGTACGGTAGCGTCTTGCAGGATATCGCAGTGGAAGCTAAACCAATTTTTATACAACAAGAGACATGTGTGTGTGCAACGAACATAACAAGTGATGATGGTCTGTCGTTTTTGTTATGTTTATATAGACATTTACTTATCCGTTTATGTATATGTAATAGTGATGGATTACTATTAACAACGTTGGCGTAAATTAAACAAAGAAACGTATTAACGTAAAATTATGTAAAAGAGAATGGTTCTTTTGCGATTTTGTTCGTCTATATATGTACATCGCACACTGTCTACCTTTATACAGGTACCGGCGCGCTACTATTGTCAGCCGACATTGCACGAGACAAGCGCGGCAAGTGATTGGGAGATAGGCGCGTACGATGTGCGGGTGTTCCTTTATCAGCCACTTCATCGTCATATGCATCTTCGACGGATATTTAAGGTTTGCAAGTATGATAAATAATGTGTTATAGTTTTATTGCAATCAAGTAAAACATAGCCATTCTATGGTGAATAGATACTGCACACTGCTCACAGTATATCGCGACAGTCACCCAGTAACTTCACGAGCTCGTGCAATATCGGAAATCGGGTGACCATAGAAGCCTGCCGGGACCGGTATACAATTGTCGTGGTGTGAAAACTGTACGCCTTACTTGTGAGTTAACGTACACAATTCACACATAACAAGTAACTGTACGTTTCTTCGACAGTATTCTCTAGTTTTTAGTTTGCCGCAGCGAAACGTGCGTAAAGTTAAAACCTTTCCCATTCTTTACCATTCATTTGCTAACCTCTGCGACAGTGCAGCTTTTCAAATTAAACGCCGTCTCGCCTCTTCGTTAAATTTAATTAGAGTTTATGTCAACACTTTGTAGCTGCCACATGGTGCTACTTACATATCTAACGAAAACATCAGACATAGGGATAAAGAGTGGAATATGCTGACTTCACTTTTCCTCTTTTAAAGCTACAGCGGATATATCTCACCCCTATTGTCATCGATAAAATAGAAACTTCCTAGAAAATTCGAAATCTTGTTAATTCATTTCCTCCTTTACTTAAAAGCAAAGTGCGCCGACGATTTAGTATTTATAATGAGGGTTTCCGGGTGTTGACCGTGTCATGGTAGTAAAATATATACAGTACAAAATAAAAATAAAATGCACAAGATATACCTACAATAAACTCGACGTTTCGCCACTAATGTAAGCGGCTTCTTGAGGAGCAAAGAGGTTAACTGGCTGGGTACCAGAAGGTGACGGTAACTCGACGTGTAAACCCACCCAGTTAACCTCTTTGCTCTTGAAGAAGCCGCCTACATTAGTGGCGAAACGTTGAGTTTATTGTATATCTTGTGCATTTTATTTTTATTTTGTACTGTATATATTTTACTACCATGACACGGTCAACACCCGGAAACCCTCAGTATAGAGACTCGGGTCGTGGAAGCCTTCGATATCAATTTAGTAGTTGTTTTATTTGTCACTCAAATTATGAAAGAATTTTTTCGTAACGTTTACCTCACCTAGGATATTCGCTAAATTGTAAAAGTAGTAAGTACGTCTCAAACTGAGTATACCTTGATAAATTTATAGTGCTACTTAGTTGTACTTAGTGTTGTAGTTCAATGGAAATGCTTTTTTGTGATGTGACAATGTTTGTACTATATGAGCACAGCTCCTTGCTGTTGTTGCTTAATCCAGCTGACAGCTATTTTCTCGAGTGGTGGACTACCGCACATACCCTCACAGCCATTTTAATTGGGATCCACTGTCTAATTCTGGAACTATGCACAAATGCATACATAAATTAAAAATAACGAAAGTTCATCAATACAGTACAGACTTTTTGGCTTTCGATTTTATATAGTTCTGACAGTTGCCAAAAACAGTTGAAACTTAGCCGTCTTGGCATTGTAGGCCATTATACAAACTGCTAATAAACCTGTCATCCTCCAGGAACTCATTTTATCGACAGCAATTATAATTGTGGCATGTGCAAAGAGAAAATCAATGGAGTTTAAACATGTCCTCGTTTGTAACGTTATACAATTAGCATTAAAACAGAAAATAAATTTTAAGTGATTAGGAAATTCTACTTATATCACCATAACGTTGGTGTTTTATAGATATTAAGTCTTAAATTATCATATTAGTAGCCTTCAATTACTGTTTTTATTTCAGATTGCCTGGTTACGAGTGGACACCCAAACCATTCTAACCATCTACATACATGTCATTACGAAAAACCATCGGATAAACGTCAGCCACGCAGAACATAAGACATGGTACTTACACATAAAAGATGTGCGCGAATCAGATAGAGGTTGGTACATGTGCCAAATCAATACGGACCCAATGAAAAGTCAAATTGGTTACTTAGATGTTGTAGGTAAGTAAATTTTGAAACCAATTTAGCGTTACTAAAAAAACAGAAAAGCACTCCTGGCAACCCCTATTTAAAAAATTCTTCCTTTGGAGTTAAATACCTTAGTACTACTAGACTATAAAAACTGCATCGTATCTAGTGTGGCAGTTTGTACTTAATGGGAGAGGTTTTCGCTTATTTTGCGTATTGTCCTTCTCAATATCTTAGCCGATGAAAAGGAAAACTTGTTAGACAATGAGCTATGTATAAGAGGACTTTGAGAATAATATCAAAGGCAGCTATGGTGATAATTTTATTAATCATTACCATATAATTAAATTAGAGAGCATAGAGATATTACAAACGTTGCTAAGGCATATTCATATT
Source organism: Popillia japonica (assembly GCA_004785975.1). NCBI lineage: Eukaryota > Metazoa > Arthropoda > Insecta > Coleoptera > Scarabaeidae > Popillia > Popillia japonica. The sequence goes on from SMLS01065429.1 coordinate 23,139, forward strand.
CATTGTCTCTAAAGATCTCTCGAAACAGCGGTATTACTGTCTTATTTTCTTGCAAATGTGAATTAATTCAATACTTATATATTGGACGTAAATGATCTTAATTGATTACACAGGTCCGATAATAACATTGTTTCAAACATGTTGAGTAATCCTTATAGTATCTGGTACTGTATTCTAAAGTAACCAGCCTAAATTTAGATTAACAGCATGAGACAGCCTTTCTTTTCTTAAAAAAAAACTGTGCAGTAAAACTGGTAGAATCCGATTCATAATAGATTTGCTGCCAGTATCTTGTCTTTGTCTTTCTTTCTGTTCCTACCTGGAGTTAAGGACGTTAAGAAAGAGAGTCTAGTAAATCCTAAAAAGATTCTACTTCCACCATTTTACATCAAGCTAGGACAGATGATATAGTTCATCAAAGCAGGAGAGTCTTCTCGATATCTCTATGAGCAGTCTTCCAGCCTCTAAGAGGCAAAACTTACAGAAGGGGTATTTGTGGCCCTGATATAAGGAAACTTATGAAGGATAAAACCTTCGAGTTGAAAATGAAAGAACAGGAAAAGAAAGCATGGAAGTCTATTGAACAAGTGGTAACTAGCTTCCTAGGAAACAAAAAAGATCCAATCTACAATCTGTTAAATAACAAAAAACTGATGCAACGGGACTGTTAACGTTCATTTTCGTCATTCTCATCTGGACTATATCGGCTCAAAAAACAGTTTTTGAGCCGATAACATAGGAGATAATCCAATTTCCATACGGAGAGTGCTAGCCTCTCGAGTGGAAGCAGAAATAAACTACAATATTCAGGCTGAGGCATGTATAAAAGCTTTTAAGAATCGACTCGGAACAGGAAATTCTGCAATATGCGATTTGTTTCTAGAGATAGAAAAGCCAAACCTAGGAAGGAAGAGAACTTGCCGAAAGAAGTCTACTGCACGACGGTTCAGTCAAACGAACTAGGTAGATAGCAGTTATGCAGCTATACAGGCTCGCTTATTATTGAAGATAGACGGTAGGTTTAAATTTGTCAAAGTTGCTAATTTTTGTGGTTATTATGATCCCGAAAAGAAAGTAGACTTAGAACAAATGACGTTCGAGATTTTTCAAAAAAATAAATAAATTTTGTTTTCAACATAAGGCACATGGTTGAAATCAGAAAAAGAAAATCTTTCTAGCTGTGTCAAAATTCAATATGGCTCCCATAAGAAATAACAAAGTTGATGATGATCCAAAGAAAACGAAACGTCGTACGAAAATTTTAAATACACCATTAGATAGAGGAGCAAAAGCGGCCTTGAGAGTGTGTCTTTAGTTTTCCTTTGCACGACCTAATAAAAGTGCTACAAGCAAAATAAAAAAATGAGATTTTTTAGTTTTTTTCAAATAACTCGAACGTCATTTGTTCTAAATCTACTTTCTTTTCGGGATCATAATAACCATAAAATTTAGCAACTTTGCCAAATTTAAACCTATCGTCTATCTTCAATAATAAGCGAGATCACAATGGTGAGGATCGAAAATGAATCAGCCTGTATATAGGTAGCTGCCAATCACTTCAAACTGTTGTTGTAGTAGGTAGGGTGTAACCACAACCAGAGGCCACACTCTATCAACATGCACAGCATTCGTTAGTTTTTATAGACCAATAATACTAACCACAAGAACAACAATATACTTTTTGACAATCTATAGGTAGAATTCGAATTACATTTCGATTTATTTGCATGAAATGTTTCCAACAAAAAGTTTGCAATGTATGCCCACTAGCATACTCAAATCAAAATAACATTTTCCTTTTAATGCATGCAGTTCGTTTATTTATAAAACAACCATTAGCGTACGTAATACTAAATGACAACTTCGCCTAGTTGTACAAAATAATGTTAGATCGTAATTTATAGGTTTCGTGCACTGCACGAATAAGTTGTTTCATATTCCCAACAACGCCGTTCGTGTCGCTTTCGAAACGTGTTCGGTTGATTTGAATTTAAAATAAATTTTAGATCCTACACCGACGGTTATAAATATGAATTGAGCATCATTGGAACGCTAGCAAAGTTTATAAATGCCGCAATTTATTTACACTCTTTGGGCTGTGCCCGGCACCTCCACCCATATAGAAATAGTAGCACAACGTACTACATTCTATTAGCGATCATATGTTTGCGCTAAAGGTGTAAAGATAAAGGTGTAAAACACTACAGAAAGGAATATACACAGACCACCTCAAAACCAGTATAATAGTGCCCATTCATACGAAAGGCAATACACAGGAGCCACAAAACTATAGACCCATCTCACTACTATCTACAATGAACAAAATTTTAGAAAAGACTATGCAAAAGCAAATAATAGAACATACACAAGCACACAATATCATAAGTTATGGACAGTGCGCGTTTCAGCTAAGATCTAGCACACTTTCTGCAGCAGGATCTGACTAACGCTATTAAGAACAAATTATATAATACGTTGTATATATGTACGTAATATACGTTGGTGTGTGCGATGGCGATCGGGTGCGGTGTGTGTGATCGTAAAATAGACCACTACGACGACTACATAGCCTGTAGGAGCACGTGCGGGCAAAACTACCACATAGCATGTGCGCGGTTAACAGTTGAAAAACTAACGATTATGAAAGAAAGTGGTTGCATTAACAACTGGGCTTGTGAACCATACAAACGTAACATAACATCAAAAGAAAATTTAACCGAGGAGACCATTGTAAATCGTGCGACCCCGGAACTGGCAGAAGCGATAGGGCAAATGATAAGTGATAAACTGACTGCAGCAACAGATGCTTTGATAGATAGAATGACATCGAATTTAATTTTAAATTAGAAATAGAAAAATTAGTGAGAGAAAACAAAGTCCTCTCGAGAGAAATAGCGGAACTAAAATCCGAAATAAAGGATTTAAACCGATCCTGCGACAAGGCATCCACGGGGAATGCTGCGGTGGGATTCACCTCAGATGGAGACCGGCCGGCCTCGAGCAATAATAAGACACAAAAAAAGCAAAAACACCAAAAAAAACCCAATATTAAACAAAATCGAAAAAAAGAAGGAGGTAGATGACCTTACAAATATAAATATAAATACGACGGTATTTCGAAATGTATAGCGTAAATCCGGATCCATGGACACGCAAGATAAGATAGTACTAGATACAGATAGTACACTCGAGGATGGAAAAGAACAACAGAAAAAACAATTTACAGAAGTAACAAGAAGGAGACGATCTAGTAATAAAAACAAAGCTATCATGGGAACTGGGAATGGTACGACGTTAAGAGGAGTGGCACCATATAAATATTTTCATATCTGCGGGTTAAGCCCAGAAACAACGTGCGATGACGTAATCGGACACTTAAGTGACCACAAATTTCTCAATGTTTAGTGCGAGAAACTGTCTTCTAAAAGACCAGACGAATATGCGTCGTTTAAGGTCGCAGTGTCCTCAGAATCTTCATTGGCTTTTAGTAATCCAGAAAAATGGCCACATGGTGCCAGATTTAATAAATATTATTTTCACCTGTCCCGAAAAACGACAAACCCGTCATAAAAACATTGATGTGTCTAAATGTACAATCCATTTCAAACAAAATCGACCAACTCGCCATCAAGTTGACTAAAAATTCTACGGACTTTGCATGCTTAATTGAACACTGGCTGCGTATAAGAGTAGAAAATAAATACATGATACAGGGCTATGAAATTGCCAGTGCATTTTGCAGAAGACCGCGCAAACATGGGGGGGGTCACTAGTACTTGTGAGGCGGGGTGTTGAGTATGAACCCCTACATGATTTGAATGACATGTCCATCGAAATTGACATTGAGATTGCAGCTATTAGACTTCTTAAGTCCAACGTTGTGGTGATATCCTGATAAAGATTACCTAACCAGAAGGCGGTAATTTACCCCCAATTCTGTATAACCTGTATATGAATGACCTTTAGAGCAGACATGTAATGGAAAAACGCATACGCAGACGATACATGCATACCATACTCCAGCAATAATACCAAACACATGGAACAAAACATAGGTAAATGAAGACATGCAAACACTAGAAGAATGGTGTTTCAACAACCTACTTACCATAAATGAAAATAAAACTGAATATATGATATATAGCAATAAAAAGGAAAAAAAAATTCAATAAAATTAAAAAATCAAAAACTAGAAGAAGTGAAAGAAACAATATATTTAGGCCTGACAATCCAGAACACAATGAAATGGGATAGACACATACATAAAAACAATAGAGCGCAACAACAGCACCATTGCAGCAATGAACAAAATAAGCCGCATGATCTCAGACACACGTAAAAAAACTATATACCACGCGCTTTTCACGTCAACAAACACCTACCTAATCAACATCTGGGGAAACACATCGAAAAACAATATAGCACAACTGCAACGACAACAAAACAAAATCCTAAAAATAATATATACCATGAACTACAAAACGCCAACACCAGAGGTATACGAAAAAACACAAGAGCTAAACATACAACGGCTAATAAGCCTAAAAATATACTTACTCTCCACAAAATTGAAAACAATACAATTAAACTAAGATTACAACTAAGGACAAACAGAGATATATACAACTACAAAAGTAGAAGAATCTCACATATTAAAACTGAAAAATACGTACACCAAACATACGCACAATCTTCAACAACATCAGCAATAAATACCTACAACAAACTACCAAAAGAACTGAGGAAACAACAAACAACAAACTCTTTAAACAGAAAATTAAATTACTACTAAGAAAAAAATCAATACAATAAATAAAAAATCACAATTACCATAACCGGAGTTGACAACATAAAAGCAAGCAAGAGGCCCTCCATTAACCTGAGACTGAAGTTCCCAAGGTGAAGAGGATGGATGAAGACGAATATGTATAGAGTCCGCATCGCTATTTACTTTCTTTTTTTTTTGTTATGTTTAATTGAAACAGAATTTCGGATTTCTTTTCACGTACATATTCTGATATATACATATATAAAAATAAATGAATAAATAAATATAGAAAGTCTACGAGGTTATTAAATTTTTGGACAAACTGTTGTACCATAAATGGGTAGATTTAATATTTATCAAGTTTAGCACTTATTGTATCATGAATTAGCGACTGTTAGAGGGTAATAGAGGGTAATAGAAGTTAAATTTATGATTTAATCAATGGTGCATAGTGAACTAGATTTCTTATTAACAATTTGGGTTGTGCAAGAGTTGATTACTACTCCCTAAATGTGAACATTATCTATAGCATGTCCCAAGCAGCACTACAAAAAGTTTATAGCATTGGGCTTTATCTTGTGGGACTGCTGAAAAAGGATGGTACGGTAACATAAAATATTAGCTATTGTAGAAGCGTTGATAGATAGTTCGTTTACAGGCTATGTAGGCTAATTAAAATATATATCAAAAATATAACAAATGCCAGTACCAGTTTTTCAGTTACATAAATATTATGTAAAACAACAAACTCGAATTTAAATCCCATTGACTTTAATTATTACTTTCTATGTATTGCTACCCCGTTTCAAAAATAAAAGTATAACCCATATGACCTATAATTACTTTTCTTTTTATTTTCAGATATCTTTTTTTACTTTTAGGTCAATGATAACTCAAACAAAAAAATAAGTTACGTAAAAAGTGGAAAAAGGTATCTGAGGTATTCCAATCTGTAGTGTTTCTATTTGCTAATGAAAGAGATGATAGTTTTGTGTTTTTTTATAACGCACATCCTCATAGAACAAGAAAAATGATGCATTTTTTGAAAAGAACAATACCATATTACGCACATGGTTTAGTCAGCGAACTATCCAGATCTTAATCCTATAGTGAACGTATAGAATTACCTGAACAGGTTGATAAGATAACGAGGAGCTTCAAACTGCCGTTTCAGAAGAATGCCAAAATATTACTCAGCATTACTTTCAGAATTTGTTTTCCAGCATGCCAAGATATTGCCAGGTCATAACAGCTAGAGAAGGCCCTGTGCATTATTCATCTTTTAGTGCTTGGTTATTTTTTCTTTCCAGAGCAAACTTTTCTGCTATACTTACTAAAATGAAGATTTTGTAATTTTTCTATTAAAACATTTGAAATTCGTTATTTAAGTTTTATTCTTTAAATTTTTTGCGCTAAAAGTGCTTTGCAGAACCATATACCATTATTTACCAATAAGTTGTTGCTCAAAAACTAGTAAATTATTCCTATATGTTCTTGTAAGTGTATCAGTTCAAAAGTTGAACAGTGTATTATAATTTGGTACTTGTCAAACGAGTGCTCCATTGGAGCAAAACCCTCTGTCTCAATTTGAATGTTTGAAACGAGATGACATTAAAAAGGCGAAGCACTCTGAACGCCTGTAAAATCTACACTGAACCAATTATTAACATCTAGCCTACATTCTACGATTTCCTCATAATTTATTTAGATGATGTATATCGAATAACCGCACAGAAAGAGAAAACTGTAAAATTTCAATAATGTAATATAACAGCTAGTATTAATTTCACTCTCGCACACCTTACATTTGCAAGTAACATATATCTACCTACATATATCTGAACAAAGAAATTATTGTATAGGTAGCTACTACATAATGTACTGTTGAGAGCCACTATCTATCGATTTTATCTCCAGAAAATTAAAACATAGAAAATAGCCTAACCGTCAATTTAGAAAAATTAATTACGTTTTATTGTATATAAAAAAACGCCATAACTCAGTTTTGTAACAGCCGATATGAAAAGAAATAATATATTACTTCTTAGACAATTCAGCTCCCTAGCGAGAGCATTTGGAAGCCGGGCCACCCGCGTCTATCGCGTTAATTTATTTCGCCACACTAAATCTGAAACACCGTACATGCACACATAAAAAATAAAGTTTCGACAATCATAATTTACGGTACATTTATTTCAGTACCCCCGGATATTCTCGACTACTCCACGAGCACCGACATGGTGGTTCGCGAAGGTTCCAACGTCAGTCTCAGATGTGCTGCAACTGGTTCCCCAGAACCGTCCATAGCTTGGCGTAGAGAGGGAGGAGAGCCCATACCGCTTGGTAACGGTCAAGAGGGTAAGCACCAAAATTAGAGCTACTGAAAAGCAATTATCCTTCTAAAATAATATCCGTGTATACATTCACAATTGTCCACGGACATTCAATATGTCAGTAGTACATTGTGTAGTGAATTTTGAAATAGAAAAAAATTTCAATTCGTTATTTTGCTTCTTTTTCAAATATACATGTATTTATTGCTCGTAATAAACAGCATACATGAAACTAGTTAATCAATAAATTACACAACTAATCATTTTTAAAAGCTATAAACACAGATTGTGCATACAAATCTTTATAAACTTGCATCATTTTCGTAGGATAGGGTAAGATTTTACGTAACAAATTCTATCACAAGTAATTATTCACAGTGAATTTCAATTACCTATTTTGCAGAACTACAAAATATTTTAATGATCTAATTGAATATGTTTTAACTAGATCAGCGTTATCCTAGCAACGATCAGAAAACACAAGTTCAGTTTACCTTGATAACTGTTTTAGAATTAATTCCAAGGTAACTAACTATCCACTAAAAATACAGCCGTAACACTCAATTTATAAAACAATCAAATAGTGTTTCATAAAACTTTGGTTCTTCTTTCTAGAAATATTGACGAAAGTATTCGATGAACGACAATTACTTACTATTACACTGGTCAACAGGTTTTCTTTTTCTTACACTCTGATAGGTGTCCGTTATGGTAATTCTGAAAATATTTTCAAAAATTGGCTATCACATCAGGTTTCTGAGATATGTATGTCCGAGAATGTACCATATGTCTAAAGATATTTTTTATTAGTAAGTTAAAAGAATCTATCAAGTTATTGTCATGCTAAAGGGCATGTCTGAACAGGATTTAACATGTTTGGGCTTCATTTGTACGTCGTAGTCGTTAAACCGCTCCGTTTTTTCCTCTAGAACCAATCAAATTACGGAGTTAATAGGTCTGTGCATACATATGTGAGTTTATATAGGACCCTACAGACACGTTATTCGACTCAAATTGGCTCAATGTATGGTAGTAACATTAGTTAAACATATTTTGAATTCGCAATGTCCCGTATGTGTGTAAACAATCCTAACAGTTTGTGTTATGTATGTGGAGAATTCACCGTTCAACAGCATAAACGAAATATTACACCTTTAATAGAAAAATCGTATAACCTTTATTTTAAATTAAAAATTACAAATCAAGACAAGTTGTGGACCCCTCACTATGTCTGTGCACCATGTACTGTTACATTGAGGAGCTGGTAAAATGTAAGAGCATAGCTATGCCATTTGGTAGGCCTATGATTTGGCGAGAACAAAAGGATGATTCGGCTGCTACCTTTGCTGTAGACCTTCGGGTTTTCCAGTAAAAATAACGATAAAATTACCTATCCTAATTTACCTGCTGCCACTCGTCCAGTTCCCCAGTCGAAAGCTTTGTCAGTACCAAGTCCTATGAATGTTACGAACCAAGAACATTTTGAAATCGAAATAGAAGAATACATTTCAGAGTTGTCGGACACAGATGAAGAATATTTGCCATCTGAAAAGGACACGCCTCATTTAATAAATCAATTGGAATTAAATGACCTAGTTCGATATCTCAATTTATCAAAAGCTCAGGCATATATATTAGGATCAAGACCGCAAGGATGGAAGTTGTTAGTTCCGGGTACGCGTATTTCTGTATATCGAGATCGACAGAAAGACCTGTCGCAGTATTTTTCAACTGAAGAAGGTCTTTCATTTTGCAATAATGTTGACTATTTACTGCGAGAATTAGGTTACAAACGCCAACCGGACGAATGGCGTCTTTTTATAGATGCTTCTAAATTGAGTTTGAAAGCTGTCCTTCTACATATAGGAAACATCTACCCCTCCATTCCTGTTGGTCATGCCGTGCACATGAAGAAAACATATGATAATATGACACGTCTCCTTGATAAAATCAATTACAAAACCTATAAATGGTACATCAATGCTGATCTCAAGGTAATTGCAATTCTACTTGGTCTACAACTTGGATTCACAAGGTATTGCTGTTTACTTTGTGAATGGGATAATCGAGCGGGAAATTTGCAATATACTGTTAAGCAATGGCCAACCAGAATACAATACACTCCTGGAGAAAAGAACGTAGTCCATAATTCGCTGGTGGAGCCTCATAAAATACTTTTACCGCCATTACACATAAAACTAGGTCTGATGAAGAATTTCATCAAAGCATTGGACAAAGTGGGATCAGGATTTCGATACCTTAAACAAAAATTTCCTAATATATCTGACGCAAAACTTAAACAGGGCTATTTTTATAGGACTCCAGATTAAACTGTTACTACCAGATCGAGAATTTGACGTCCTCTGGAGCGATTTAGAACGGACCGCTTGGGATGCATTTAAAAGTGTGACAAAGAATTTCTTAGGAAATAAAAAATCTGAAGATTACGAGGAAATTGTTAGTGATCTTCTTAGAAGTTACCATGCATTAGGCTGTAATATGAGTCTTAAAATTCATTTCTTGCATTCGCACCTGACCTTCTTTCCCCCGAATCTTGGCGATGCTAGTGACGAGCATGGGGAAAGATTTCACCAGGTTATTTCCGCAATTGAAAAACGCTATCAGGGCAAGTTGAATAGCGAGATGCTTGCTGACTACTGTTGGACTTTACTTTTGGAATGTTCTTCATCCCAACATAAAAGAAAAGTGAAAAGAAAGACTTTCTAAATACGTCCCAGCATAGCACATCCTTACTTAGTATTAGTATTGAATGATCAATATGAATTTCATTTGTTTATAATACCAGACGTGATAGAAGAAATTTGTTTTTATAATAATTATTAGGAATAGAAAACAAAATAAGTTTGTACATAATTCAAAAAGAAAAATAAAACAAATGAAAATCTGTTGTTCTGTGATTATTCCATCTTGAGAAAATAGTATATTTGCAAGAAAAGCACTTCAATCACATGCATATACAAAGTCAAGCATCATCATTGATGGTAGTCATTCAATTGGCAGTAGAATATTTTGTTTTAGTGAGCATTTCTTTTTTTAATTACGCTATTGATGTTTGATTTCATGTTAGGTGCACACTCTGTTTTGGATTTCTATAGTTTCTCAAATTTTCTTTCAAATGCTTGGAGGTAACTATTTTTACAAACATCAGCATACATAATGCTTATGGCTTTTAGCCTCATCTTTCTGTGATGATATTGCTGGCTCGAAGAGATACTTACTTTCATACTAGATATCATTCCATTATGTTCACTCATTCAGTTTGTAAAGGGTGGGCTCGTAAAGAATTTCTAGTAGTGTAAGCCACTGCCCAAAAGTTTTCTAGATGCAGCTCTGCTTTGCTATATGTAGTCTGAAAAACTGAAAAATTCGTTTTACTTAGTGCCTCATACGTTTTACAATTATTAGGCCAAATATCTTATGACGAGCTTGTATAGAAGTAGAGGAGGTGTTATCCACGTAACTTTACCTTTGCAATTTTACTGAGAAGCAAGTTCGCGTGAGCTATTTTTCGGAATAAAATTATAAATTATTTACGTGTGTAACTTTCATAGGTTCTTCTTCTGCATCAAAATAATGATCTCCTTTGCATTGTTTTGTCGTGGATGAACACCGCTCCATATAATTTCAGGGGAGCGTTCCTGCTGTCACTCCCAGACTTCTGTCACTTAATATGACCAATATGACTTCTATCTAACTACAAATCACTGTATTTACTTATTGCGTAACTGATGTACACTCACCTGAAAGAAGTTGTAGAACGATTTACATATAATCGCTATGTAAATCGTTCTACAACTTCTTTCAGGTGAATGTACATACATACAACAACAGTAAAAGTATGTAGATTCATACATTAGCAAAGCAAACCAGTATGATTGAACTGAATTCTGGAGTTAGTCCTTTACGCGTAAAATAATTTAGCAGTAATAAAAAGAATGTTTGAAATTGGGTTCAGAATGCCAGATACAACCCATTTTGGGTTAAGAAAAATCGAAGACAATATTAATTGCAACAATTAATTGCTAGAAATCTAAGAACAACAAGTCAATTAACTGTATTAATATGCTACATTAACAGGAGGATATAAACATTAAAATAAATGGGTTTTAAAGGCTAGAGACGACACGCAGATTTATTAGATTTATCTTCTAAACTCTGGAAAATTATTTTTAGTCCTTTACGTACAAAATAAGGTATTTATACATCTCCCATTCAAGCCACGTAATTCCTCTAGGATTTAATTAATTCCGCGTGGTGAAATTTCAGATCCTACTTAGGGGTGACTTTTTGCACGCACCGCAGAAAGTTTATTTTTCATGCAAGAGAGAAAAAGAACGTGGGAAACGTGTTCATTTACGTTTTTGAAGAGAAAAAAGAAATTCAATCTGCATTTTATTAAACGAAACAATTTGTTTTAAGTACCTCTGTGTTATTTTCCGTAGCGTAAGAAAGATTTTCTACTCAGTAAACGCCTTATAAAAATTTACATGGAAATTTTTTTCTCGTAATTTGACTCAGCTGCAGATTCTTAGGTAGTATATATTTCTGTTAATACGAAATTATTCATAGCAGCAAATATAAGCACACTGAAAGGGATTATTGTACTTCAGTAGTCAAGAGCTTAATTTAATAGAATTCAGGCGTAACTAAATTATTAGGAATAATACTTAAATTTTCCTGCAGTTGCTATTGTGTTTCAAACCTATACTTGTCATGTGTTCCCCCAAGGTGGCACTGCCTTGTGAAAAACCTACAAGTACACGTAGTTTGTTCCTATTTAGTTCTAGCAAAGTCCTTGTTCTCTGCTTATTGCAGCTTCCCAGGAATACCTTTGAATGTCTCAGACCAAAAAAATTTTCCCAGAGGGTTGTTCTGAGTTTCTACTCCCTGTCCTTGACTTCTCCTACATAGGTGCTCGTCCCTAATCTAATAGTTCCGGTCCCACAAATGATGTTACGGGGGCATAATGTTGACAAAGTAGGAATATAATGATATAAACTCTTTGATGAATACTGTCGAGTAAATTAGAACTTTTCCATTTACCCAGTTATAAATTTGATATTTGTTCATATCACAATTAATTTTATATCATAATATTTTTGAACCTAACAATATTGTCGCTTGGTATAGAATATGAAAGCATTTATTAAATTAGTACCTACAGGTACATAATCTGAGAAAATTGATCTACATTTTGAGGTTTCAATGAATGATAATCCCTTCTGAATATTGGTCTTTAAGAGGAACAGAATTTACTGAAGTTATACACCGTATGCTTAATTAGAATGTCATTACACTTATACTACATTGCGCCTTTCTGTTCACATGTCATATATTTTAAAGTAGTGCTCGTAGCGGCTAAGTCGCTGAGATTCTTTACTATATGAGGCGCTTTCATTATGGAACTGACTCACTTCCCCTAAAATGTAAATTATGTTTCTTAATTAGCAAGTTGGGGAAGATCCATTATAGTGAGAGTTTCTCCACTGAAGCGGTATTCTACACATATAAGTTCACCTTGATTTAAAATCTGTCTTTAGCACCTACGTAATAGCTTATTGTTAGTTCTGGTAGGATTTTAGATTCACCATTAACTTATTGATAAACTAACGCCTGTAAGACATTAAATGAACACAATCCTCTTAACATTATTCATATTAGAAACAAACTTAATTGAAAATCGTTAATTTTTACTTATTGCCCTCACAGAATAAAGATTACAAAATCATATATCAACGAACCACAGAAAATTATTTTGCCACTATACAGATTAAAAACCACGCTTATAGTCACTGTTTAGTATGTCGGAATGATTCGGAAAAAGAGTAGCGGGAGGACGTAGGTACGCGCCAGCGTTAGAATAGCATAGAAGGTCAGTTGCATTCTGTTGACGAAATAGAGTTGATGTTTTCGTAAATATAACACGCTCAGACTTTGTATATTCGCTTTGGCATATTTGCAATTATTTGTTTTTTTTTAATTTTACTGTTTGTTTTCTAAATAATTATGGATATATTCTCCCTAGAGCACAAGAAATTTGTGATAAGACAACATCACCTAGGTCACTCGATAAGAGATATTGTACTTACATCTTTTTTATGATGAATTCCAAATTGATATTTGTTTTGAAACTGTTCGTCGCATAATTAATAACTTCGAAAATTATGGCTACTTAAATCAGCTTAAACATAAAAAAGAAAAGATGCCACAAAGCGAGCGAGACACGTTTTAATTTGTGCCGCTGTAGAGGAGCAAGCACAGCAGTCTCTGGAAAATATAGCAGAACAATTTGATGTTTCCCGCACTATGGTTCACAGAGTGTTAAAAAAAATAAGTACCGCTTCTATAGGTTAGGCAAAACGAATGAAATGTTTTCCAATGATAAAAACGAACGTTTAGATTTTTTGAGAAAACTATAGAACAACGCAACAATGATAACGACTTTATTGCAAAAATAGTATTTACAGACGAATCTTCGTTCCCGTTACATGGCCGCCATAACCCAAGCTGGAAACGCTTGGGTTATGGCACGGTATTGGTCACAAAGGAATAGAAATCTTACTTACGACGGTCGAATACAATACCCTGTAAAACTAAATGTTTAGGGCGGCCTATTAGACAACCACATAACTGGGCCATTTTTCATAGAGAGAAATTTCAATGCAGAAAAAAAAACCAGATGTTTTGTAGAATAGTGTAATTCCCGCTGTAAGAAGTGTAGCAGATGTAAATGTCACTTGGTTCCAGCAAGACGGATGTCCTGCGCATAATGCTGCACCAGTGCAACACTTTTTGCACAACACATTTGATAACAGGTTGCGAACTAGCTGGAGCGCTATTCGCTGACCTCCTAGATCACCTGAACTTTCTCCAAACAATTTTTATCTATGGAGGTATCTGAAAACTTCAATTTATGGTTCTCGAGACGCCAGGTCTAATATTATAGTAGAATTGCGAGCCCAAATTGTCCATCGTATGGAAACTATTCCACCAAAAACAATTGCAAATGTTCAAAGAAGCTTTTTCGATGGAATAGGATATTGTTTCTTTGCGTCAAGAGATCGTTTTGGGGCATTTAATACCATAAGAATTTGTCCTATCATTTATTTCAACTTCCCCCGCGAAATATTTTTCGGTTTAGTTCTTGAAAGAATGTATTATTTAAATTTTAGAACTGCTTTTACGTTATTTTTTTATTAAAAACTTTTTTTAAATACTACACTGAAATTAAAATTTTCATTACCTGTTTAAATTTTTCAAAACCGGATAATATTCTAATAAAATCTGATAAAAATGTAGTTCTTTTCATGTGATTATCGAAATCATTTGCTTACGTATTTTATTATGAAATTTAAGAAAAGAAATTTAATGTACATAAAAGATAACTCAAAATATTTATAACAAACTTACGTTTATACGTATCAAATGGCAACATTGTATTCACAGTGTTAGGTAAAACGTGATCACATTCTATGCTATTCTAACGCTACCGCGTACGTCCCCCCGTTACTCTTTTTCCGAATCATTCCGAACGATACACTAGGTGTATTCTTTCGTACTGAACGAAGTGAATATATTCAATTATGGTGAATATGTTCAATTTGACGATGTTCTTTCGAAGTCGTTCAGTTCCCCCACCTTTCCCTAAATAACTGATTGCATTCACTTTATGTGATCTTACAATTTCGTTAGATCACAACAATCACATTTACATTTGCATTTTGCCGCCTATAATCCTAACCTCAAACAAGCAAATTGGACCAGTATATATATAAGAGAAACTAAATTAAAAATATGTCGAAAGAAGTAGTTGTGGACATAATTTTGATTTTGAAAAAGTTAAGATTTAAAAAAAGTAGTTATAAAAAGAGATTAATATATGAAATGATATACTTACATTAAAAAAGAAAATAACGCGATCAGTTTTAGAACAGATATTGAAAATTTGAGTATATTACTTATAATAATTTAATCACCTAATCATGCCTGAATTTTATCAAATTAAGCTCTCGACTAGGTTTTTTTACCATGGTTTTCTCTACTACGTGAACAGAATTTTTAGAGCATGACAAAAAATACAGTGATATAAGGATTTTTATGATTATAAAGTTACATTTAAAAGATATCTTAATTTGTCCACGATATTGTAAACATACAACAATAAATAAAAATTTTGCCCACATAAACATAACCGTCACTTATAGTCGGCAATTTTTTTATATTTGCGCAAAGGCGGGAGAATGCAAGTGATTGAGGCCGTTCTTTCGATCTAGATTTGATCAGTATAAGTGATTTGAATAGAATAATCACGTTCAAAACATTCACATTGAATATATTCAATTCGTTCAGTACGAAAGAATACACCTAGTGACTTTAAGCGTGGTTTATAATCTGTATACACTGACACCCAACAGTTCAATAAATTGAACTACCTAATTATAATCGAGTAATACGTTTATTTTACCTACGAGAGCAAACATATGTAGCTTATTTAGAATGCTAAACGTCTACAACTACTAAATTTCTATTCTTTTGTTTTAATTATTACTAAATTTCTTTCTGCACTCGTCACTAACTTTCGCCTTACTAAATTTAGTAATCTTCAAATGCAGCACTTTTCAATCTAAACAGTTACTTAGTTAACAACATACTTTTAAAATGTATTGCCCTTATTCTACATATTTATTCTAAAGATGATTTTCCTGTAGGTACCGCTTATTAAATTCATTCAAAAAACTTGAAAGCAAAGTTAGGACATAATTTTTATAATGATGGTTTCTTAGACAATTGACTTTAATAATATAATAATACTTTCGTGTGCCACTAAAAATAACGATGTTACAGGAACTTTACTTTGAGCAATTTCATTAATGACATCCTTAGTAAGAAATAGAGATAGAAACAGTAGTATCCTTCACGTAGCCTTCTTTTAAATGGCGTACTGCTTCCATTAGGTCATTTATCATGCTGATTAATGTACGAATGTGATGTGCTCTTGCCCACAATCAAGATATAGATTTAATTCTACGTTTGAAAAATTGATCTTAATTCAGGATCAGATCACTCAACTATTTCAATATGCGTATTAAATTATTTCAGAAAACGCACTATATAGTAGTGCTTATTTTGACATACATACGGAGGCCCATGATGAACATCCTAGGGTTAAAGCTTAAATATAAAGATTTATTGCCCACAGTTTTTAATTTTCATGTAAGACTTAGGTCTAGTTGTTAGACTTAACTAATAAAGTTAATAGATCTAGAAACGACAATGAAAATGCTTCCGTTGTATTATTTTATTACAGTAAAGCTTTGAACGTACTTAATAACCAAATTCCATTAGCAATACATTTCGCAGCGTCAGATGAGTGTACATATATACAGATTTTGATAACTACTTGTCCAAGCGCTAAAAGTGTCTTAGAGTATGTCATGATATATATATTTGAATGTTTTTTTTTCTGAAATTCCACACAAAACTTATATATTCATCAGAAATATATAGCACGTTCGGATAATTATAAATCCTCTCGTTGCAAACAACGTACGAGTGACTTATTTATTTCGTTAACTGAAATTTTACGTAGTTGTGAAAATTTCTGAATGCTATAGCTATAAACAATCTGTTGTTTTAATATAGTAGTAGGGTCACAGGTAATAGCATGCATATAACTATTGCTACCTTGGGATCTATATTTATTGGTTATACATACATTCGGTAAGTCAACATACCATGACTTATATTATTCAAACTATCTGTGATAGCAGAATAAGAAAATTTCAAACAATCAGATTTGTGGCAAATGAACTAAAAATCAATAAACATTATTGGACACACAAATCACAATAGGAAGCAGCGCAAAACATACACCACAAACACAAAGCCATCTCATTAAATATACAAAGCGTTACTAATAAAGTAACTGCATTAGATCTACAGACTAATTGAAGACAATCGTCATGAGGCGCTCTGTCTACAGGAGACCTGTATCATATGATAATGTTTCGTTTTATAATAGGCAAACACATGAACATGGCGGGGTTAACATACATACATGAATAGAGATATGTCGTACAGAAATTGTAAATATGTATGTCTGTATATCGTAGCACAGCCGAATATTCCATGTTTTAGAACCTTTTTCCATACTGAAACAACAAACAACAAAAATACTTGCGGCATCAGAAATATTGACGAATATTCTAAAGTGCTATCAACAAATTCAGGTATGATGTCTTCGATACGACTATCTAACCATTATGTAGTCAAGATGCAAGGGGCAAGAGGCAAGGGGGGAATAGGGCTAAAACTAAGTCATTAATTCGCTAATGAGTATTGACTCGAGTTTTGTGAAGAAATTGACGATACGTTTACTCTATATATTGATACGTTTTTGATTATAATGTTGATTGATACTTTTCTCTATTATTATGTTCAAAATTGTAAAATTCATGATTACAAGCTCTGAATCACAGATAACATCAATGTATTACCACTTATGCATTTATAAATATAACAATAATATGAAAGACACCTATAGAGGAATGAAACTACACCACAGGAAAAAAGCCAAGGATGGTAAGAAATCCCACTAGAATAATACCAATACGCGCGGACAACAAGTAGAAAGTTACCTAAAACATAAAAGTACATTATTTATTAAACAGAAGCATGCACACATATAAAATAAAAGTAAAAGGAATTGACAGCAATTCCCAAACTGTCGCTCAAAAATTTGTAAAACAGTTTGCTACTTCAACAAAAAATAAGGTAAACACAAAGTGTAGGAATTCCAGTACTGAAGGCACGTATTGCTGGTAAATGGTTACTTTACTAGTTCTGGAGCATGTTGATATACAAGAGGTTTGAAAAACTACAATCAATTTAAAAAATATGCAATCACTGTTGGATATGATACACAAAAAAGTGCTTACTGTATTTTCTAAAATCTTTAAGGAATCTATACAACACAGAAAATTAAATACCTAAATGAATGCAAACTGAAATTGAAACAATTCCCTTTACTGAATTGATCGGGCATAAGTTAGATAGCAGACAAAAAGTAGTTCCACTATTTTTTGAATTATTTTGGGCAGACTTTATTCTTTGTTAAATCTACATATAACGATAGCGTGATCATTTGAAAAGTTGCCACTGCAAATTTCTGGAAATCTAGAAAATTAAAGTTCCTGAAACATGAAAGAAGTATTATCGAGGGGGACGACCTTTGATGCAACAATTTGCTCACCTATTTGAACACCCTACCACCTCGAGCTACCCAATTAAAAATCTTAAATGAAATACTTTATTTTAATAGCCTTACTACATTTTGGTATTTGGTTTTTTTTTTAATTAATTGACTCATTTTTGAGAGTTTTAAGAAAATTCTTAGTTTGTTCTATTTTTAATTAACCTTATATTTAAAATGCGCTTCTTAAGGTGTTTGATTTTGATTTTTACAGTTGTCTATATTTTTAATATTTTTTGAAGAAAAAAACAATGCAATTAGTGTCCGTTCTTCGCTAAGCAATCGTATAGCCATGGTTCGAAACTGCGGGGTACGTTTTCAAAAACTTCTCTTTGAATTCCACGACAGGATGCAGTAATCCTATGACGAAATTCTTCTAAATTTTTTGCTCGGGGGTAAGTACGGCGGACTTTAAAAAAACCCATAGAAAAAAGTCAAGTGGCATAAAATCCGGCAATTTCCTTGGCCATTCTATAGGTTCTCTTCATCCTATCCATTTATTTGGAAATAGATTGTCTAACCACTGCCATACCGGACGAACATAGTAAGGAAGAGTTCCATCGTGTTGAAAATGTAATTCATCCTCATCATGTAGGAGATTGCTTTCTCTATCTCGTTAACTTTCTTGAGAGTCAGTAATCAGTAGATGAATAGTATTTTGTAGCGTATTCAGTTATGTCTCGCCATTTAGATTTTCATTAAAAAACAATGGCTCAAAATCTGGCGTAATGAATTACGAGGATTTATACCGAAATGACTCAACAACTTCACTTGAGCAACCTCATTTAAAACTCTCGGCTGATTATATTTTATATTCGCAATACACCCAGTTGGAGTAGATTTATGAAGATTTTCGGCTTCATAAATTAATACAATTTCAACCTTTTCTTGAAAACTAGAAACCATTTTCGTAATTTTATTTAAATAAGTTTGAGTTGATAACACTAAATACTAAAGTAACAGACTACTTCCGAACGAAGAACACCTGAAGGAAAACGTATATCAGCTTTTTATGCTGTTGCTTGTTTGTCGTTTATAACATTACTTTTTATGTTATCTGTAACAAAATTTATGAACAAATGGAAAATCAACATCATTTAAATTATTTCTGCAAAAGAATAACTGTGACAGAAAAAGTAAAATCTTAGATAAAGTTAAAGCACGTTTTGAATATTGGTTTTTGTTTCGATGCTCCTAAAATTAAAAATTCAACAAACTAGATTGTCTTAAAAATTTAGAAAACGAATCGACCAATTTCAAAAAACTAAACGCCAAAATGTAGTGTTTCAAAAGACTATTAAAACGAATTATTACTCGATACCCCTTTCCATTTAAGATTTTTAAGGAAGTACCTAACTAGCTGTGTTCTCTATAATACTTCTTACGTGTTTCAGAAAACTTGTCATCATTTTCTAGATTTCCAGTGGTGGTGGACACGCTGTATGTACAAAGTTCAAGTTAAACGCTGTAGTGAAAGGAGCATCAATTCACGTACACACATTTTTTAGATTTCTGTTGTTCTGTGTAGACTATCTGAACGTGGATAAATGAAATCGACAGAAACGTTAGCACATTTAATTCAGTATAATTCTTAAGGTCTATTTTAATCACTACTGCACTGTTACAGGTTTGTTATTCACTAATATTATCACATATAAAATAGACCACAATATGGAGACAGGGATTGCATAATGTAACAGTGCATAGCTCCCATAAACGGATTATACGATTAGTGTTCAATATGGAATTCCCAGAAAATTGTCAAAGTGCATTTATCAAATATAAAATATTAACATTTATTAGTATTTACATACATATATTCATATTAATTATATACATACATATGTATATATTCAATAATAAAGAGATTCCTTGCATCACGGATGCACTCGAAAATGCAATGATTTTAGTATTCCGGTCCATAATACGTCGAAATATGCAAAAAGCACTAAATCTTCTCCAACAGAGAATATTTAATGCTCTATCCCAAAATATTAAAAACATTCGAGATACTTATACTTTTAGGACACTCAAGTGCCTACTACTAGAAAATTGTTTTTATTTCTTTAACCACCTTTGCGTGTATGTTCAATCCAGACCGTTCATTATTATGATTTCCACGTGCTACATATTTTCTAGATAATTGACATGTCAGTTGAATTTGTTAATGTCTCCCATAAGTTTGTACACACATAACTATACGGTGTTGGATTTAACACCGATTTCACTCGATCTGGTAGTTCCCTCACGTCCATATGCACAAAGTTCATCGCAACGGAGTTGTATAATTTAGTACTAATAACCGAGATTCGGAGTTAAATTACACTTTTGCGTAGTTAAAGTTTCCCTTGCGAAGTTGGTTCATATCCCAATGGAGTTGAAATTATTTAAAGTTGCCTTTACTCCATTGCAGAGTTAAGATACCCGTATTTTGTGTTAATCAGACTCCTTTACAGAGTTGGATAAATTCCTTTATGGAGTTACATGCACTCCGTTAAGTGTAGCGTGAACTCCGTGTCGCAATTGCATGGATTCAGTTGCACTGTTGCGTGAACACCTTTACAGTGTCAGCTAAATTTCACTACTGAATTCCTACTACTGTTTTATGTGACGGTCACTAATTTATGTAATCTAAAAAAATTGACAAAATAAAATAATTTTATAAACTGGAAAAAAATAGAAGAGGTAAAGTAGACCAAAAAAAACAAAATTTCTACTAAACGCATAAACATGTATTTCAATATGTACTTAAAATGCAATACAAATTTAAACAGGTTCATACTTTTTATTTTTAATAAATGTACACATACCCTAAAACTAAATTTAGGTTTAGAGAAAAATTAAGAAATATTTTATAATGGGTTTGTAAGCAAATATTTTAAATACAAAAATAATAAAAAGATAAAAAACTGACCTCTATCAACGTTGCAACACAATTTATAATTATTAAGTATTCGTAAGTTCTTCACATTTCTTTATCTTGATACTAATTTCTCAATCACTCGGTATTAATGTCGAAAATTCGGTTGTTACAAGTCCGTATATTTGAATTTGTATAAACTTCCAGGATGATTGCAAACTGTCTTCGAGCTTTGTTCTAAAAACAAAGGGAATTTGAAATAGGACGTTAAAAGAGTCTAAAGTTTAAAGCATTATTCGCATCAGTAGGTAACAAAATATTATCTAAAACGATAATAACGATTTTTGAAGAACCCACTGATAAGAGTAATGGTTGGTTGGTTTTTTTATTCTCTACTACATCTTCTAATGGAATACTTTTCCGCAATAAATACCGGGTTGAAAGAAAGAAACATATTTATGACGGTGGAAACTTACATGATAAAAAATAATTAATTTTTATGTCGTCTCGTCTATAGAAGTTCTCTCAATTGTTCAACATGCCTCGATCTAGTTTGGTAAACTAAGTGAATGAAATATGGCCGTTATGAATTACAAACGCATACGTATATGCAGCAAATTTCCTTATACCATAACAGTTAGAGAACGCTTACCTGTTTTCTTAATAGTATTAATATCTAGGTTTCCGACTGTTCTTTATCCACTTTTTCAGGGTTTGGTATTTCATGCTCACAAATAATGTATTTTTCATTATCTAGTACATCACCCATGTATATAACTTCTATACTGATTGCTGCAGGTAAATACAACGCGCTTGCGCTAGTAGCGATTCCACCCGATCTCACTCAAGCATTACTCTTAACAACTTCAAGGAGTTAAGTTTCACATTTTGGTGTTGCGTTAACTCCTTTCTGTCGGTAAACTATTTATCAACACCGAAAGTTAGCATATTCTTTTCCGTTTGGTGTTGATATTATCCGTGCCTGATGTTAAACAACGAGTAACACCGTCGAAGGATATTAAATTTCTATTTTTTGGAGTTGGAAATTTCTAACTACATGGGGTGTAGATAGAAACATTTCCGGAAAGTGTTGTAATATTTCCTTTTAATGTTAATTTAACAAATTGCTAGTGAGAATTTAACTCTTTTGGGAGGAGCTACAACACCGTTTAATTTAACTCCGTAAAATTTTTATGTGTGTACGTTGTGGTTGGAGAAATACATTATTGTTACTATTATTTACGGAATGTGTACTAAAAAAATGTGTTTACACACCTGTTATACTAAAAACTACTGTTATGCAATGCTTTAATACTTTCCAACTATAACTACGGTGATGTCATTCCCATTCATGTTGAAACTGTTAATATAAGACACATTACGAATATTTTTTTCTGAAAAGAAAAACTACTCGCGGTATTTCTGAGTACCTGCAGCTGCCACTTACATCTATTTATTACGGTACTTTTAATATTTATTACGCTTTTGATGCCAATTAGAAAGCAAACGTAACTACATTGTGTTTACGGTCTCTCGATTAATTCATTTCTTATTCCAACCGCAGCAATGGGAACACAGGTAGCGTTCCGTTAATTATGGATTCCCCAAACATTAGCAATTCCGTCTCGCGGATAAGAACCCCCGCCTACAAATATATGTATGTAGTAGTACGCAAACCCACTGCAATTCCACGTTGCGAGTTGCGATGCTCCCTCTTCGCCTTGCAAACTGAGTGCTTCATTAGGGGCACCCGCGGCGTTAGAAAATTTTATTCACCGTTGAAATACCGCCGCCGAGATTATCGCGGGCTCGATCTTAATGAGCGACCGGTTTAAACAACGGTTGTACGTCCAAGAACTTAATGATGGCAAGAAGGTGGAACCGACAACGACGGTGGTAACGTCTCCACGCAAGGTATTGTTCGTATACGTAGCAGTGCATCTGTACATACATAAACACACATATAAACAACTAGAAGGTGTCTCAAAGAGCTTTGTACTTTTATCTATAGATTCAAACGGCTGTCCAAATATATTTGCTTGATTTTTTTACCTTGGATAAAGGAAGTAATGGAAATTTTATGTTGGAATTGACATGCATCGTGATGGAACGATTTAATGTATCATATTGTGCAGTTTTAATGTATTGTGTAATTGACTCTTCATAAAATCAATGAAGCACACAATGTTTTTACTATGGTACTATGTTAAGAGTTGAATGTATAAGTATAATAACGCCGGCGCAGATTTGATTGTTCTAAAGCAATTGTATCCCGAGAGAGATATTGGGGCCATTACTTGATTGATTATAAAGAAGAACTAATAGGGTGGTAAGTCAAGGCAAATGCAAGGTCCTTACAAATTGTCGAAAACGGATAGTTTAAGTAGTAAAAACATGAGATTGTAGTTAGCAACCAAAAAGTATCAGATGGTGCATCACTGGACAAATAATCAAAGGAAGCTGAAGAAGAAAATATACAAGTTCAACCAAGAGATTGGTATGAGATCTACACATACTGGGACATTGGCGTATGCAGTTTATATGTACATACATACATACATATGTATATATATGCTTTGCCTCCAGAAGTGAGGATAGATATAGTTGTCAGTGAGCAATTATGCAACCTATAAAAGTATCTGTCATCATAATTGTCGCTGAACTTGTTCGTCTTTATTTTATGTTATAACATACCTACCCTAAGAAAATTTTGTCAATTAATTTATTGAATTAATGTGATTTATGTAATCATTTATATACAATAAACGTGTTACAAATACTTATTGGTAATCATTCTCATTATGTCAAATAACGTATAATATCAATATTTATATCAATATTATTTGCAAATGTTTTTTTATCATTTTCATCGATGTACTAAATTTGTCAATCGCTTTGTGCAACTATGAATGAATAGCCGTACAAAGGAACTACATATCTTTGCAAATAACGTTAGCTTCAAACGGAAATCACGCTCCACTAACTATCTCTACAAAGTCTTTTTGTGTGTATATTTTAGGAATTGCTAAAAATTTATACCTCATTTGCATGTTGGCTGTTCAGTAGCTATGTTTGCTTCAAACGACGTACAATGTTTGCTTTCACAAAACATTACCTGCATATCTAGTACATTTTTCCTACATGTGAATCAATTTTTACTATACAGCTAGCGAACGATGAAATAGATTCTATACATACACCTTCATACCCTATATTTCATCCGGATTTCTGTATTGTTTTGGAGACAGTATTCATTCTATTATTAAAAACTATTGCCTACTATTGATAAATTTTTGCATATTAGTTAAATTGAAGATTTCTCTCCACAACGGTAATAATATTCTCGTAACGAGTAATGAATTCCTTTCTGTACTGCAATTATTTAATGTTAAAATATAAAAACAAAATGTCAAGTTAACTCTTCTGTAACTGACCTCTCTGTTTGTTTCATTAAACCGACTGATCGTGTGAGAAAGCTATTAAAACATTTACTTGCGCTTATTATTTGTTACCTCAAGGGTGTACTAGAACACAGAATCAATGAGGCAATATGGTAATAATAAATAGATGCAACTAACTGATCTCGGTAGAACTAATGGTTGAAGAAAGAATGAGGCTACATGAAAGAGGTGGAACGAGCGAAGCCAAAAAGAAGAACGGGAGACGACGTTACAACTATGGCAAAGAGAATGGGAAAACACAAGAAGCTGCTCAATGGACAAAATCTCTGATAGCAAGAATAGAACGATGAGTAAAATGTTCTCACAGACGAAAAGATTACCATCTATCACATGTATTGACGGGACATGGTTGCTTTGGTGTGTACACCAAGAAAATAGGAAAGAGTGCACAAGACAACTGCATCTACTGTGGCAAAAGAGTCACCGTGGAACACACTCTACTGGATTGAGAACGATGGCAAGCGGAGAGGTCGCAATTGCACTTGCAGGTTGGCAAGGAAATGTAAAGTGGGATAAACATGATAAACTTAATGGTGGAACACAGTGGAATCTGGGAAGAAGTACACAGGTATATGAGAGACGTAATGAGTAAGAAGGAAAAGGAAACAGACAGAGAAATTGGGTCAGGTTACAAAAAGGACAACCCGTATTCCGATTATATGCGTGCAGCGGTTCCAGAGTACAGGCAGGAAGAGGTGGGGTGGTTTTTAGCCGGTAAGAATCTGGCACTACTGGTTGCCGATACAGAAAAGTCGGCTCACAGGGCCTATGGAGGATTTTCCCCCACCGTAAAGAAATAAAAAATCTACATCTATCACAGTATACTTTTCTACAGAATATTTTTACGGCCAATATTCCTTGTACATGCTTGAACATGTTATTGAGCTCGTCAAATAGTTGGATTGACAGAAAAGACACAAACAGTTAGCTGTAGGTCATGCAAAGCTAATGGGCAATGATCTATACTCCAGTTGAGCTACTATTCGCTGTTAGGAAATAATTAACAGCGCAGCATTGTTACAGCATTACAAGGTAATTATGATGTACGATGTACGAAGAGGGACTGCTTTCTCCATACGAAAAACACAAACGAATGGACATTTGTACTGAAGCTCTGCAAACTATCGAAACTGATCCGACCTTTCTAGAAAGAGTAATAACATGTGACGAGCCATGGATTTTTCAACAACAAATTGAAATTTAAAGCCATGATGCTTGTTTTTCCTTGATATTCGAGGAGTTATCTACATTAATTGGGTCCCACAGGGTCAATCAGTTAACCAGAATGATTATTTAGAAGTTGTGAAAACTCTCCGTGTAAAGATTCGAAACAAAAGGCCTGATTTATGGAAAGGGAAGGCATAGATCCTCCATCGTAACAATGCGCTAGCTCACAACGCTCTAAAACTTAAAGATTTTTTGGCCAAGCACTCGATGATGTTAACGAAACTTTCGCCCTATTCACCAGATTCGGCTCCGTGTGACTTTTATATATTCCCTAAAATCAAAGCCCAGCTGAAAGGATCCCGTCACAAGTCTGTAGATGAGGTCAAAGCAATAGCGGCACAGTTACTCAACAGCATGTCTGAAGATTACTTTCAGCACTGCTTCGGGCAATGGAAACTTCGAATGTAGCCGTGTGTGGCTCGGGAGGAAGACTATTACGAAGGGGATTAATGACTTATTGTTAAATTTTATCATTAAAAATGTTGAGAGCCCTAGGCACGATATTTTATTGTCGGACCTCGTATAATAAACTCTGTGTACAACTTTTTATGTTAGCTGTATGTACTATGAACAGTTTTCGCAACATATTTTGCAGAAGATTGCGAGATAGATCACGTAAATAATTATACTGAGACAAAAAATTCACATTCAATTTTCAACCTTTAGACCTGAGACCGCACTCCGGCACAAGTATCTGAATTTAACGCCGTATGGACTCATCATACACGAGTAATTGAAGCTTGTATTTGATACCTACCATCTACCACAAACAATATCATCAGTTCCGTTTTTGTTAGCGACTGTACAACCGCTTTACTATCACGAAACTCTGTATTAATCCGCACATCCCGGAGCTTTATTTATCGAGTCACGGAACGTAATTTCAATTAGCTTTCAGTCGGAGAGATCTGTTATTTGTTTTCGAGGCGGTAGATACCAAAGAGATGGCTTTCGGATGGGCTTAGGTGTAGGTATTATAAAATGGCGCGTATATCTGAGGCTTGATTTTCCCTCTGAAAGATGTTTTTGCCCACCGCACAGACCCGCGCATATACATAGTACACTCACTTACCAGATATTACACGGATTCGCATGTGTATATTCAATTGGCTAAGAGCCCTTTTAGCTCTTTGATCCCTTTTGAGATCTCTCGCAAATGGGCATTCGAACATCGGTTAAGTGCATTCATTGAATACTCGGAACCTGCAATGTTGGTTGAGATAACAGGCTTTTCGCTATTTTTACCAGGCTCTTTTTGTGTATAGGCCTCGAAATGAATTGCGAAAACACCGCGCGTAGATTTTTAACCGAAATGCGTGAATTCAAAATTTACCATTATATTTTCAATTCGGCCGAAACCATTGAAAAGAAGTAATTTACTTGGAAGTGTTGGTTTGACAATTTGTGAATATTTAATCTGCTTTCCCCTCGTGTTAATTTAGTTAGATTGTACAACAATTGTTACACAGTAAATATATTTATGAACGCATAATGAAAAATGTTATTTAATATTCATAAAGCTTTGCATTAAAAAATAACAACACTCTATTTTACGTAACCTAGTATTAGAACAATTATGTTTTTCATGAGTTCTTAGTAAAAATACCGTTTGATTCTGAAAACTATAGATGTTAAATGACACAGGTGTATTGCCATTTTCTTAAATCGGAAGTAAATATATAATTATAATTTCACTTCATATTCTCGATTTTCAATCGATGTCAGTTACGTAGAAGGTGTGTTGTCATCATATATCCTGTCTTTGACGTAGGTTCTAAAGCCGGCAATACACGATCATAAATTACATGTAATATAGATGGATGTATTGACAAACTGCAAAATTGAACGTATGTTATGACAAAAAAGATTTACATCAATTTTACATGTAAAATTTGAAACATAGAACACGTCCTATTTCTCAAGGCCATTGATGTGAATTTACATCAATTTTTGCATACATTTCTGCGTCAATTTTAGATGTAAATATTTGATCGTGTATTGCCCACTTAAGAGAGTCTTGCTTTGGAGAAAGTTAGTCTTATTCTAACACCTACGTTAAATATCCAGTTACGTTAGTACCTGATATTTGTACACACTATACAAACGATATAATACATATTTGTTCTTAAAAGTACTTAGTGCACTCGCTTTATAGTCCGCCGGTACTGGGTTCGAACCCCGGTATGTTCTTTCTGATTTTGGTATTCTATACTTTCTCAAATTCCACGGCAAATGCAGAAAGACAACATTTTCAGTCGGTCTACAGCCGCAGATGTAATAATTACTCCTGGGCCCACTGTAATTAGCCCAAGCCCTTGCGGGATGTGAAAACATAAAACTAGCCACCTGTACTGATAATAACAAAGGCTAACTATTGCTACGGTTTAAATCGAAAAGAACCCCCAACCAGACCGTAGTGGATTTGGCGCGCTCAAACGACCGTCTACCTGACTGGATCAGGTGAGATTCCGCAAAACTACACAC
>ML218165.1:0-32785 GCA_004785975.1 Popillia japonica
ACTAACTATCTAAAATGAAAATGTAACTAATATAGTCTCGCGCCAAAACACAAGTAATGTCCAGTTTATTTTTATGTGTGTACAGATATATATACAAAATGTACTCTTTAAAGTAAATGATATAGTTCAATATCTTTGTATCTCTGTTTAGTAAATAAACATATATAACAAAAATAACACTGTATGCCTATATATCTTGTTTGCTAGGGTGCACCACTGCTGAGATATTCAACCCTAAACATATAGTTGGCTAGGTGGTTTTTTAAATGAAATTATGTATTTCTTTCATCCAATTTTAAGGTGTGTAGTTTTTTTACTCTTCAATAAGTGTTTTACTATTCCTTGGACCTTAAGTGAGAAAAATGTACCTACTCTTAATCGATTTCCATTAAATGCTCTGTTTCCGAGAAAAAATAAGTTTAACGAAAATAGGTAACATTTTGTTTCAATATGCATTAAAATCTACTTGAAAGAAATTAAATAATTAATAATTTATCCAATTATTTATAAAAATTAATAATAAGGCTCCACATTAGATTCTTGGACTCGAATACACTCTTGGATATGTCGAATTAAAGATTCTCTAACGGAAGCTAGTCTGTACATTAAATGCATATGTGCATACTCATTAAATGTGTATTCCATTTTTATCAAACTAAGCAACTAATGAAAGTAATTCACAGAACAGCAATAACAAATAAATCAAATTTCTGTAACCACAACAAATACAAACAAAATAGCATGTAATTAAAACGGGAAAACTTATTATTACGGAGATTATGATAGCTTATAATTTCGAAATAATAATTTGACAGTTCTATCAATCGTTCTAACCAAATGACGTATTTACATTAACTTTATCACAGCATCCGAAGATATTGAAAGAAAAGTTACCTATTTTCGTTAATTACGTCATGATTGCATTAAGACCACCTAGCCAATTCTGTGTTTACGGTTGAATATCTTAGCAGTGGTGCACCCTAGCAAAAAAAGATATATAGCGACACAGTGTTATTTTTACATAAACTTTATGTATCCGAGATATTGCCCACAACCCTGTCAAGGAGAGAGAAACAATCATCTTAAAGAAATTGAATTGCATAAATCAAAACGTTTTGTAAAATTCTCATCACTATTGTAATAGCTTCAACTACATATCTTCAATTTCAATAAAATATAAACTTGTATCCAGAGAGTTCTATTCCTAGACTCCTATTGTCACGTTTCAAGGCCCCGTTATCGTTTCTCCCTTATCTGATGTCAATATGCTCTGTGCATCCAAGCTATGCGGCATCCAATGTTTTATGTTAATAAGACATTGTTCAAGCAAAATCTACACAAAATATTTCCTTTCCGTTATCACTATCTATTTACTGGTAATTTGTGGAATGAATACTGTTAATTTGTGGAATGGAATTACTGGAAAGCATTTATCAAGCATATACAGTTTTTGTATTGTAATTTTTAAGAAAACTGGAGGCTATTGTTACTACAAGTGATCATTCAAAATTGAAACCACTGAGCCATGTGATATGCCTATGGCTTCCACAATCTCGCTTTCAATCTCCGATCAACTCCGACTTTCAATCTCCGATCGGACAATACCATATCGTGAATTTTTTCATTGTTTCAAGTGTAGAAGCCTCAACTGGGCGTCCAGAACTTTCGGCATCTTCCATAATCGTACGGCAACAACGAAATTTAGTAAACCACTTTTCTACTATTGAAATTGATGGTGCAGAGTTCCCATAATACTCCTCAAGTCTTGGTGTGAGTGATGGTTTGCTCCTCAAAAAGTAATGGTTAATAAGCACACGGAATTCACTTTTTTCCATTTTCTCCTCAAATCCGCAGCAGGCGACAGTCAAATAAACTAAATGACGCAGGTTCGCATGGTTCAAATTTTAACAGAAGTCAACTGACAGATGTCTGTTGACAGGAGCAGTGTTGTCCTTTCATTTAAGAGGCAGGAAATACAAAAACTCACGGACACATTGACTCACCCTCGTATGAATCTATATAACTTTTTAATTATAGATGTTTTTTGGTTATTAGCAAGGCTACTTTAGTCTACTTTAGTGTTCATTTTCTATTAATTGGATATAAGTTTATTTATATTACCATTTAAGCGTTTAAAATGATACTTACATATCTGGAATAAAGATAATGTCACTCCTAAGTACTTTTTCAAAAATTCAATAGAACATCATTTATTGATATTAAGAAAAACAGAATTTCGATGTGGCACATATCTTGCAATGGTCATTTTGTCAGTCTTTGTCCTCCTCTCCTGCACATAGACCTGCCCTGTCCTCTTCCACTCTGCTTGGTACGTTCCCATGTTGTAGACCTGTTAGCTGGTTAGTTCATTCCAAAAATGACAGTCTCCGTTGTACCAATGCAGCGCATTCAAATACAATGTGGTAGGCTGTTTCCTCCTCCTCATTGCATAATATGAAGATAGGTGGATCTTTAAAGTGTCCAATTCCATGCAGATATTTCCTTACGCAGGCGTGTCCTGTTACCAGACTCGTCACTGGTCTAAACTATATTCAGTTAAGAGCCAGCATATCCGCTGCTAATTGCTGGGAGGGCTGCCCCATCATCCGTTGGCTGTGTAACTGCCTTTCAATGTTATTGCAGTGTACCTGATGTGCTTTTGTAGTCCACTCAGCTACTGCACAAGGTATTGGAGGCTTAGTTATTGCCAGATTCGGTTCTGGTACAGTGAATTTAGTTGCAGAGCCTCTTCTTGCCAGCTTCTTCATTGCCTAGTACGCCCTTGTGACCCGGCACCCACACCAAAGTAACTTTGTTGTGTTTTGTCAGAGTTTTTAAGGTTTTCGGGCAGTTTCAAGCCAGTTTTGAGGTTATCTGATAAGCTGCTAGTGTTTTTAGCGCCACTTGACTGCCCGACAGCATATGAATCAACTGACCCTTTGGCTGTTTATACAAATGAACGGGCACAATCTGTATTCCGTATTTCCGTTTGCTGCACGGTGGTATATTGCCCGAATATCATATATTCTTCATGATTCAAGGTTTCTCCATATATACCTGCTCCAGAATCTGTCGTTCTCTCTGACCCGTCTGCGTACCAGATCTGGGTTCGGATTCCAGGTTTCTGTTTTTCTCTCTACTCATCCCAACCTATAACAACTTTGAACCTTGTCAAAGGAGAGTTTAGGAGTCATTCTATCACAGCTCATTTCAAAGATTGGGCTTGTAATCTCAGTGGTTATTCTGGCATTTTCTTAAGTATTCTGGGTTCTTAAGTTTCCACCACATTTCAGTCTATGTGCCCTTATTCTTGCCTATCCACTTATATAAATGCCCAAGAGGGACAGGTTTAGCTATTGAGGTGGTTTTTGCGGCACCAGTAATACACAGGCAAGCTAACCTCTGAACCTTTTTGAGTTTTATAATTGCTTGCTTCTGTGTAACTTTCTTTACTAGATTGCTTATATATGTATACATTCCTCCACTGTTTCGATTAGTTGTGAATGAACACATGTGATGCGACTGGCGCCATTATTTTGGTTTTACTGGGATTCAGTGTCAAACAAATCTTTCTGTTTTCAAATTTACCATCATTTGTGTTACTTGATCTATGCTACTGCCTTAGAATACTCAAGCACATAAGTTATGTAATAAATGTGCCCACAATTATATATAGCACATAACAACAGTAAAGGTGTGATTTATTACCATATCTTTCATATATCATTTATGATAGCATTCTGGTAGTGGGAAATAAACACGTATGCTTTGCTTGAGCAAAATTACTGCGACCGCAATGATTAATGAAATTAATTTTATTAATACAAGTGTGCAAATTATAACAAACACGAAAGCGCTATATAGTTAGCAAAATTCCAAATATTAAACAGTATACCATATTAATAACAATATTAATCATTTTTAGCAGGATTTCTCACTAGATACAACACAATCAACATGATATTTATAACTTAGCAATTAGACCTATCCTACATAACAATTGCTGTATATTTCAATGTAAGCAGGATACAGAAAGAATTGTGCGGACAGCATTACGCTTACCAGCCACCTACTGCCGTCATATAATTAATTACAACAATTATTCGTAACGATTTTACCGGCATACCATAACACTTAATCATCAGCGAGCCTAACGTTTGCAAAAACTCCCGGGTTTTAACAAGTAAATTCGTCTTGATACTCAACGTTTGATTGACATAATTGCAATAACACTGATTACAAACATAATTCAGCGAAATCTGTAGATTATTAGACGAGACCTGTCAATTATTTTGAATTTGTAAGGTATTCAGAACTTTAGGATTTGTTTAGTAATTTGCAAAGTGTGAGAAATAGCAAATCACCGTTATACTATTAGAAGTACTACATAAATCTGAGCTTTCGTTGAAATCGCACAACGCAAAGTTATAAACAATCATTAGATAATTATCGCTGCATTCTTGAGAGGTATCGATATGAGTGATACATCTAATTACAAATTGTACAGCTATAAGTACTATACATTCTTTTAACTTTTATTAATAGTCTGTCAGCTACAGAGTGTTTATATTGTGTAAGAGGGGTTCGGAAGTAATAATAGTTAATTACTAAAATAAATAAACCTTTGATTATTATTTCATTATTTTGTTTAATAGAAAATGCGATATATTCTATTATCAATATTTTTTATCCTTCAATTTGCTCGATTATCCACTATGTCTGATAACGCACACAGTTCAATATATGTAGAGTATGTATATGCCAAACCTGAAGGCACCTAATCTGCGCGAGGCGTGACCGAACTATAGTACTATACACGCTGAAAACATTTCCCTAAGTTGCCATAGTAACGGCGTATAAACATTGGCGTGATATACAAAGTAATCAAAGCTTGGAAGAATTATTTGTAAGCGTCCCATTAAGTTGTAATTTAGTGTAAAATTATAGGCAGAAATATTAGCATTATAATAAATGAAAGCGTAGTTAATCTTTTAAATGCGAAATAAAAGTTAGTTGGATATATCTTTCCTATTTTGTAATTGTACATACCTACCTCCTACAGTTGATAATCCAAATGTCATTATCGCAATGAACCCGTAGAATTATGCACAAATGAAAATTATAATCTTAACTTTATGTTAAAATGTAAATATATTCCACGAATCTTTAGAATAGTGAATAAAAGTCTTAATATGTACATCACAAGTGAAGAATAATAGCTTTTATTAGTTATAGTAAACGTACAAGATAATATAGGAAAAAATTATGCATCACAACCTTTTATTAGACATATATGTATGTATATTTAATAAACTAATACTACTACAGCTCTTCTTCAGAAGTAAAATTAAAAATATCTTCATCACTTTAACTTCCAAAATTTGCATTTATTATTAATTCTTCGCAAAAGTCGTCCATAATGTGAGTGTGGCGCTGGTTCACCCACTCTACCCTAAATTAAATAAGTACCTACTTAAATCGATCATCTCTGATATTTTTTTAAATTTTATTAATATGTACTTACATTAAGTCACTACAGATACGCTCTATATGTTTGAAAAAAGCTGATTTTATTACAGTAAGACACAATACTTTACAGGGAGCGGATCAACGAAGAGGGCAAGAGCTAAGCAACAACTGAGCAGAATGCTGCCTAATGTTTTTAGGTATGCCCGTATACAACAAAATCTATTTCTCTCTCTCTCCTTTCATACTGTCTACCGTATCTTATACGTAAACTCGTCTTTGACGCAAGTGCCATCCGGTTTGGCATCTACTCTAACAAAGTCTTTAGTAATCCTTCCTTGATTTAAATTTTAATTGGTGTATGGGATGAGTCTGACTTGGCTCTGCTTCCAACTACTCTAGATTCTTGTTGCTACATTATTCAATCATTACCCAATTTTATTGTAGCTGTGGCATCAAACTTTTAGTTTTTATCTTTCAACTCTTCACATCCTGCCCGTGTAAATTTAACAAAGTAAAGGTTCTTCTCTCAACAACATAAAGTACATGCGTTTAACTATTATTCTAGTTTCTTTGCGTGTTACTGTTTTCAAAAAGCTGCTTGCTATCTGAAACTGCAATTTTGTGGGATTGTCTTACATATTTATCCCAAGAAATTAGTAGGTATATGAATAAACTTATGTATGTATTCTAGTGCATTGTGCTTCATAGTCATTGATAAAAGACAAAGAATTAAGAATTTTCACGCAGCTATAGGTGAGACTAGATCTGAAATTGTCAGTTGCATATATCCTGCTAAATGCCATTTCAGTTATGAATTACATATCTAATACATAGAGACATACCACGATTGTTTTCCTAAATAGAGCACACAGTGTCCTACATGGAAACGAAGACGTATCGGTGTATTAGCCTTACTTCATTTTTTCTTAAAATATTACAGAAGATTATTGATGAAGAACTGAGGCGGTGGCAGTTTTACAAGTACACTCATCAAATAGAAAACGCTTACGAGCATAGGTAGGCAATACATATCCTCTCTTCACTAACACAAAATTATTTTGACCACCTTCTTGGACATTAGGAATACTTTGCCCCTGTTGTTTCTTCTTTTCTTTTTGTGAATGCATATCTAATAAAGGTCTTCAAATCTAGAAAGGTGCATTAGCTGTATTCTAAAACTCTAGTACTAATTGTAAGTATAACTTATGCCTCGGTGTTCTGGTGGTTAAACATGAATTTAGACTATGCCATATATACAAACCCATCACAGATGAAGGCTTCAACACCTAATCAACATAGACCTAATAACCTATTCGCCTACATTGATAACAGAGAGCATTTCTAGGATTTGGTCACACGCCACTCTAGGGGCTTTCAAAGCAAAATACGGCGAATGCCAATATTTTTCTGGCATTAGTACCATCAGTATTCATAAGGACAAAAACTACTGCGTCAATCGTTAATTTCGATAAGAGATTCTATGAAAGGATTAACTACGTGAAATGCTATGTAAATGAGAAAAAGCAAGTTCAGTTCCGGAATAGTTGGTGTAAGATAAAATATCTAAAACCCGAATTGGTATTTGTCACACTATAAACAGTCAAATAGTGGACAATGAATGGTAATTATTCACAGCAAAGTGATAGCGCAAGTTTAATAGTCTCGGCAAAGAATTTAATGCTGATTTGTGGATACTTTTAAATATAACATCGCAACCAATTATAAGTGTTCAATCATTTCTTGAATTCAAGTAATTTCTGTTTTCAGTGAATTATGGTCCGCCACGTTTAATTTGAAAGTAGTGAGGAGGGTCACATGTTGTATACCGATATGCATGAGATCCTATAGCAGTATTAAAATGTTTGTCAAACTTTGTGGAATTTTCAAAATTTATGCAATTGAGGAAAGATTCAGCGAGGCAGTCTTTTTATACACGCATGCACTGCTAACAATAAGCTAATAATACTTAGAAAGATGTTCTAGCAATGCACTAAATAAATATGTACTTACATGCAACTTAATTTGAGACCGGTTATCTAAATGACAGTAACTTAAAAAAGAAGAATGCCAAAGAAAACAAAGTCTACGCCTTGTCTCTCTTTCACAACGTCTTTAAGAAAACTAATACTGTATGAGGCATCTACTATGTATATAGAAGAGTCAGTTCTGATTTGGTGATATTTATATAGAAAACAACTCTTTTTAACTTTTGTAGTGGACTTCATAACTTGATCGTACTAGCAAATATAGTGTCTAATGTTTTTTTTTGTACTAATTAGTTAGAAATCTGCTTAAATAAACAAATTTTAGAAACATTCCACTTCTATTTATAAATTGCAAAAAATAGTTAAATAATTATAGTGTTTCTTCCAAAAATATGTGGGAAAAATGAAATTCGAAATTATGAAAGTAACACTAATACAAATCTAACTTCTAATATCAGGTTTCCAGATAGTTTGTTTTACTGTTTTACAATATAATTCATGTAATTTTAAAAATTAATATCGATCGATTGTGAAGAGAGAAAGTGGATATAGAAAAATAAGAATAAACTAAACTACATGTACTTCGGAAAATTAAAGTCTATTATGTTTAATTTTACAGGTTGGGTTTGGAAGTGGGACAAGTCGATTATTGAAACCTTAAATAATTTAGTGTTTTCTAGCTAAACATAAGATTAACCCAATTTTTTATTAGTATTAACATACTTGGCAGTATTCATATTTTCACATTTATGCAATCATAGTACGTTTGATCACTACGTATGTATTTCAATAATGCAATTCGTAGACATTTTGCGTTTTTATCAAAAACGGCTACAGATAGTCATAGGAACATATGAAAAATTGTTCAGAATTAGTATCCGCATCCGCATCCACTTATGCACAAATATACAGGGTGTCCAATTTAAAAAAAATCTAAAAAAGTTAGTCAAAGTTTCCGAAATTAAATCATGAATTCTGAACAGCCTGTATGTCACAACAGCTTGAAACTTTTCCCAAAGTATCTTCTGTGGCTGCTAAAAGAATTCCCAATTATTTCATCGTAAACATCACATTTGTGGCAGTACTGATTTTTTTTAATAGGGCTATGTAAATATCGATTTTTTAACAAAAATATTAATTTCCACTAAACAAGCGCATCAAATAAAAAAATAAAATAAGTACGTATAGACAATAGTCAGTGACATCCAAAAATGCAAAAATATACACAATGTTCTATTTAAAAAAAATATATGTGATTATGCTGATTATTTTTCGACCAACCTGTATCATCCAAAATAATTTTCAGACATACTCCTTAATGTCTAGTTTCACAGTGCGTTTCAGAAAATCGTGTCACTTGAATAGCAAATGAGCAATCAAAGACCGGAGTTCAGTTGCAGGACCCTGTATATGTATAGTTCTAAATTTTCAAATTTATATTTTGGCCAGAACCCCATAAACTTCTAATGAACGGTCTGCTGGGACACCTGTATATTAATTAAAGTAAGGTAAGATTTTATTGGATTTTTTTTCCATTAATGTTGGTTATAGTTAAGTACTTTAAACATATCTGCAAATTTTACACTTTAATGAATTCTCTGCGGTAAAATTACCAACGCAAATTGAAAAATTACTAACTCATTCATATATCGTATTAGTGTTGTACGCCGCTAAATAGAACAATTAACTTTTGTTGTAAAGTGAGAGCGAAGTGTGTTTATTTCTGTAAACAAACAAATTGAAATAAGTTCGTTTACAAGATAAATTAATGAATTTTATAAGGAAAGAGAAAACATAACAACATATTTTTTATTCCCGCTTAATATAAACTCTGGTAATAAACCAATCACGATTCAGAATAACATTACATCTATTAGAAATTATCTCAATTTTAATTGCCAGTAATATCAAATTAACGTTGCGTAAAAACTAGGCACGTATGAATTTTAAGAATTACATGCCTTTCCCTTGACATAAAAGTAGACAATTTATAGTTCCATGCATTTTACAACGGTCTAAATTATAGTCAATTATACTTTACGTTTTAATTAATAAAGAACTTACTTCCCGACAGGAATCGTGATTGAAGATGGTATCGTATTTAGTAAAGTGCAAAATACTAACAAACATGTGTGTATAAATTAGCAGCTAATAAATTTCACCTGTCTTTATTTACATCGCAGGATTTATTAAATGCTGTTTAAGAATACATTAATTTCAAAACATGACGTAGGTGTAATAGATCTATGTATGTATGTATATAAAAACTTTTCAATCTCACTTTAATGTATATGTACAAATAAAAATTTTGCACTACTTACTAAAGTGTGAAATCTTGTCTCTGTCATTTTATAATTTCTATATGTATTTTTATGACCTTTTATCTTATCCAGATAGTTTTTCACTCTTTTAGGTCTATTATAACACTGCAATTCGAACAAAGATCAAATTTATTCCAAAACCTTTACAATATATATAATCTGGTTTTCGTTACAACTTCGTCAGTGGAATAAAATTGATATTTATTTCGTGTCAAATTATAAATAAATAACTAGCCATGCCTATCAACAATAATAATTGACCTAAAAGAATGGAAAAACTATCTGGATAATAAGATAATTTATAATGTCTGTCTCCTATCTTTGTTATAAGTTCTTCCTTTATAAATATTATCTTTGTTTACACACTTGTGCACGTTAGTTTCACAAACGTAAGTTACAATGTATCTTTATTTAGATCTCATACTTTCTTTACATAATAAACCTATATGTTGGGAATATTGTCCACATCACATTTCTACGGAAACGCTTTTATAATTAAGCACTAAACCTGGTATTCTGCAGTTGCACATACTCTATAAATCTACTTTATAAGAGCAAATAGTACTATAAATAGATTTGAGACAACTCTTCACAAATAATTCGCATCTTTAACACAAATTCTAGAACTCACTATCCGTTCAGTATCTCTACCTACTTCCATACGTGAAGCTCATAAGTCACCAAGCGTAATTAGCGAACCAATAAATTGTTGCAGGTTGTAACCACATTCGCTCTTAAGCGTTTAAGAAAGTAATACTTTAGGTTAAGTAACAGAAGCGAGCAAGTTAATTGCGTTCATTAAAATATTTCTCCGTTGCATAGCTCAACAAATTTAAATCTTTCGCCAGATGGCGCTTTTTCATTCTACTCTAATTAAGAAAAACTCTTTTGCATGCGTATATAATGCATACTATACATTGTAGTTTTAATGAAGACATTGATTTATTAATTGAGACATATAATTTACATTTTTTTCAGAATTATTTATTATTGTGACCTCACGTTTAGCCAGCATTATACTATACTCAGAGTTATACTTACTCTAAATTATTTTAATTAATGTTTCTCAGCAAAATTCACCCAAATAAATACGCGATGAAAAAATTTTGTTTAATACATGATTTCAAACCAGTGTTATTTGCAGCGATTTCTTAATCTGCCTTGTCTGATTACCGTCTGATTTCTGTGCATCGTTATATGGATGTATAAAGTCTGCTTAATAGCATTTTTACAACATCTCGTAGTATACCGGGATATTATTTGCTACCTGTGGATAGCATTCTGGTCGACTAGAAATGGGCGGGACTTCAACTGTAAGCGTTCGTGTAGCGATTAGTATTCGTGCTAAGAATTTGCTGAATTGCAACCGTAATACTGTTTTACCGTAAATGGGGCGTATAATAATCCATTTTAATGGTAATTACTGACCGCAATTAAGATTTACTAACATTTATAAAACTAGAGAACTCGTAATACCCAGCGACTCGTCCCCTCGCAGTAGTACGGAATGCGGGCTTCGTTGAATTGAGTGAAACTGAAAGGATCGATGTGACGATAACATTTTCTAACAGTTAGACAAGGGTAAAGAATAGTGGTGGGTGCCTGCCGTTAGACAGCGATAGCATACAACACAACAATTGTCCAGCAGAATAGCATGCGTATTTATTGACTTTGTTAACTAATAGAAATCATATTTTTATCCATCTTTTATTCATATAAAGAGGATCTTCAAATTAAAACTTAGCTCTTGGTATAATACTGTGCTAGTCAGTCATTTCCTCTTAACAACGAATGGTAAAGCCTTCGGCTTGTAATTCTTTGAGGAACATGTCACCATATGTGAGAAGAATTAAACTCTGGACCTCACACGATCTCTCACGTCAATGCGCAGCCGCCGAAGTACTCCAGTTATCAAGCTATTTAATTATTTTTCCTTCTTCTTGCTACTACTACTACTACTTACTAAATAACAGTAACTTTCTTAAACTTAAAATGATGTGGACGGTGCCCGATTTCTATTAACTTGAATTTTTGAATTTAAGTAGAAATTTAAGGAAATATTACGAACTGTGTCGAGTTCTTCATAGTTTGCTTCGGAAAAAAGGAAATTTGAAATCTGAAAGTGTATTCCACTCAGCATCAGAAGTTCAGGCAGTCAGTTCGTATACGTGTTGTTAAGGACTTGGACCAGTCTTTCCCTAATGTTATCCGCGCTAACATAACCAAAAACTAGTATAGCAGCGTTTAACTAACACATTGTTTGAAAATAAAGAAAGTTTCTAGTAACACTTTGAAGAAATACAAAAGGTATCCCATAAAACGCTACCAAAGAAAAATTAAAAAGGAACATATCTTTGCAAGATCAAAATCACAAAGGTGAGATTAACGGCAATTTGACCCCAGAAACCACTTTTTATTAAACCTGATTTCTAGACATAGATATACACATGTGAGAAGTTCTTTTAAAGGTTCAGAACAGATCCTATGGTGACGATACCATAATTTAAATCACCATGACATAAATTCAAAAGGTCATTCAATAATTCGGCACGTAATATAGACCAAGGAGTCACTTTACATAGCACTCAGATTTTATTTCTGATCAGCAGTCAATTCGTTTTTAGGTGGACAGCTCTAAACTAACAATAAGCGGCAAAACAAAAGGACGTGTTGTCTCAAGGTACGTAAAGACCTGATGAAAGATTGACTTAATGTCCGAGCATCTATAAGAGAAATAGTTTATGGGAAACTGTAATTTTATTCATATAAATCCATATTAGAAATGTACAGTAAATAAAGAAAGACGTGTGATAAAAAAAGTGGCACCAATTCAAAAGAACTACATGAGCAACCCATGTACGATCATAGAAGGCGACTGTTTACGTATTTACTTATGCTCAATTTTTTCACAAGAAAGGTAAATCAAAAAAAAATTACGATTATATGTATATTAAAATAATTTTTCCTTTAATAATTACCAAATTTTGTTATATAAATTTTGTTGAATCCGGACCTGACACGTGTGTACACGAAAATATTGTACGCTACAAAAATTTCTAATAGACATAAACAGATATTTTTTCTGAATAATATGAAAATAAACGCGTATTGTAGTCCATAAATGCATTTGTTTACGTAGCAGCTTTGTATCCGGTTCCGGGTACCCGAGTATCCGGTTCCGGGTACCCGAGTATCCGGTTCCGGATTCCCGGGTATCCGATTCTAGAACCGGGTACCCGGGTTAGCCGGAACCGGGTAGTACCCTCGACGGGTACCCGGTTCCTGAAAAAGACGGCTCCCGACAGCCCTACTTTACTTCCTCCCATGTCGGCTCCTGTATTTCAATTCCATCTTCTTGTATCTCCACTGGTAGCTCATTCGTCTCCTTATCAAATAGCAGTTCCTTGAAGTAGCCTGCCCATATTTTCCGATATTCTCGCTCTTCTTCTATTACTTTTCCCTCCTTATTTTTTATGCCACTTAGTTTGTGTTTATATACTTTGTTTTGTTCTCTGATTTTCTTATAAAATTGTTTGGTGTTTCTGTTGCTGCTTGCTACCTCAACCTTTTCTATTAATGCTTGCATCCACTCTCTCTTACTTTTTTTTTGCAATCTTCCCTTATTTTTTCATATTCTTCTCTATCTTCGTTTCGCATAGTTTTTATCCATTTTAGTCTTGCCTTTTTCTTAGCTAAAACCCTTTCACTACAGTTTTCGTTATACCAATCTTTTCTTGCTTCATTCCTCTGTCTCCCTATGCACTTTTTTGCACTCTCTTCTGTGCTAACCCTTATATGTTCCCAACTTTCATCTATGCTT
This sequence comes from Popillia japonica, assembly GCA_004785975.1. NCBI lineage: Eukaryota > Metazoa > Arthropoda > Insecta > Coleoptera > Scarabaeidae > Popillia > Popillia japonica. The sequence continues at coordinate 13,596 of ML218165.1, forward strand.
TTCCCCTCAATGTTCTCTTTTTCTATTTGTATTTTAATCTCTTCTGCATATTCTCTTCTCTTTTCATCTTCACACAATACTTCTATATTCCAATTGTGTTGCTTTTTCCTAGTTTTTATCTCGTTCTTGACTTTCTGTTTTACTGTTGCAGTTACCATATAGTGATCCGAATCCACACAGGCTCCCCTCTACGTTCTCACGTCCTGTATTGATGATTGTCTTCTTCTTGTAACTAGTACATGATCGATTTGCGTTTGTGTTTTATTATCTGGTGCTATCCACGTAACTTTATGCCGTTTTGGATGCGGAAACATTGTGCTACTTATTATCATATTTGCTTCTGTGGCTAATCTGCATAATCGTTGTCCATTATTATTAGTTTTTTCATGTATTGTATGTTTTCCGGCTACTTGTGCAATGAAATCCTCTTTACCTATTTGTGCCTTGAAATCACCCAGCATCACAATTAAGTATATCTTCGCTTGGTATTTTTTCTAATTCCTCCTCTATCGTCTCATATAGTCCATCTTTAATCTCATCATCAGTATTTTCAGTGTGAGCATATACATTCAGCAGCGATAACTTGAAGGGGTCCGTTTCTATTCTTAGATATGCTATTCTCTCGTTAACTGCTATTTACATTCTCTTTTAATTTGGTTTCCGCTATCATAAAAGCCCTACTTTCAATAAGCTGTTATGATAATTAATTCGACTTTTACAGCTGAAACAATATGTATGAATAGTGGAATTCGTATCGGACATAAAATTATACTGAAGATTAAGTTTATACATTTTTGCCAAGATATTATATAAAAGTCGTAAAAGTATCACTTTCAAGCAGTTCTTTAACAATAATTACTGAGAATGTACATTCATACATATACTACATATTAATATATTGGACATTTTTATATCAAACAATATGCGTGAATAGCATCATTTTAACTTCCCGTAAAACATAAAATTTTATGTATTATACCTACAAAAAATTAACTTCATGCATTTTGCTACGATATTATATAATAATACTCTGTAGTAAATAGTTTGCGTTAAGAAATATACAAACGTCTTTTATAACTGCACTACCGTAACTTAACATGAGTAGTATCCGTTATACCGCGTGAAGGCCCGCGAGCGGTCGATAACTAACCTGCGTACGCTATATTCTACCGTGTAATTGTATTGACAAAAAAAACTTGCTGCATCTTAGTTCAGCGGTACATTAGATCCACACTTTGTTAGTTCCAAATCAAGAACTTGAACTGTCTCATTGTTGGCCGGTGTTTTTGCAGAAAAACAGTACGTTGTTAATGGCTTTGTCAACACAAACTCCAAAATATTTATACAGATTCTATTTATACGCAATCGTACAAGAAAACAATAATTTAGATTAGCTATTTAAGTCGTTTCAAATAAAGAAAATATCTATTATTAAAATATTTCTTCTATTTTTCTAATGAAAAAAACAGTCCGACATTTGTGTTACATTCGACTAAACGATATGAGCTATCAATAGCGTAGTAATGCATGGTCACTACTGTCTGATGTGACTTTTCGATTGTTCTGAATCCCAATATAGAAGTAAAGTGAAGGCTTATGTAGAAACGGTTTGACATTTGGATTTGAAATTAGGCGGGATTAAATTCTAGATAAATATCCATGTTTTGATGTGTGTTTCATTTGTTTCAAGAGATCACCTTGATTTTTTTTAAATAGTGACCCCTTCATTTAATCATTCTAATCTATTACGCTGGGAAATTGTGCTCTAAAAATAAACAAACTTGATGACCAAAATGCGATAGAGCACCATCTTGTTGATACCAGGCATCTTGGTGCAAGTATTGTCGATTTATTGGATTTGGCATAATCTGTTTTATTTTTGGTAGAATTTGGTTTTGTACTAGTTCTAAGTAGGTACCTCACGCGATACTGTAGATCTGCTGATTGGAGGTCTGCTTGGGTGACTAGCCCTAAATAGATGACAAGCTTCTGAATGGGTCCTCCTACGATTATCGTATCCAACAATTCATCGGACAAATTCAATTCATAGTATTACTAACGTATAAATCTCGATACATAGTATAAACACATTTGATTCCATAGTAACTTGATTTTCAATTGTTTTATTTATTTCTTTACAGTAGTTTATTCACTTGATGTATGTATGTATGTGCATATTTGTTTTATTTTTTTGATTTTATTTGTTATTTTGAAAAAGATACGTTTATGGTATGCCATATTGTGCTTGTAAATAAATTACCTGCCAAATGACACTAAATTCAACATAGGTTGCCATTTAAAAAATTGAAGATGACTATCTGCAAATACCAGTCTCATAAAAAAATGAAACACATATCAAAACTATATATTTATCTATGATTTAACCCCACCAAATTTCAAATCCAAATGTCAAACCGTTTTTACATAACTCCATTTGGTGCAATGCTTTTTACGCACCCTGTATGCTATACAAACATGTGCCCTGAAGAGTCTGCGTCACCAACCGCGAGGGGAACGATTTGCATTGTCTCTGACAGTCAAGCAGCCTTAAGGGCTCTAACATCATATCATACAGCCTCCAAGCTAGCATGGAAGTGTCTGCAAAACCTAATTGTTTTGGCTAATCACAACAGCAGGCAACGAAACTGCAGGCCAGCTAGCGAAGAAAGATTCCCAAATGATATTTACTGGACCGGAGTCAAGTCTATGCATTACCAAGAGTGCAGTGCGTGGTGCAATTAATGAGTGGGCTGTAAAACAATACCAATCAAATTGGAACCATGTACCTGGACAAAGACACAGCAAACAGATGATGAAACGACTATCAAAACGATTAACTGCTGACCTTCTTGCACTAAACAGGATTCAGCGGAGAGTAGGAACGTGTCAATTGACAGGATACGGTTGCCTAAGAGGTCGCTTGCATAGGAGGAGAAAGAAACAGCTTCCTACATTCTCTTCGAATGTGCAGCACTAAGACAACGATGGTTTGCTATGCAAAGTGCATCGGAATCACCGTTGGAGAAGGATTTAAAAGCTCCTAACCCTGCTCAATAGAACTAACCTTTTGAGTAAAAGAAAATCAAGATAGGCATCATGCAATAGGCCTTGCTGGCGGCAGTGTTAAGGATGTTAAAGGACTGTCCTACGTTGATAAAAATCAATCAATCAATTATATTACCACTACTGATTAAATTTTTTATGTTTCAAAAGCAAATTCCTTTTTATTATTATATATTAGTATATGTATTTTATGACCTTTTTTAACTTATCTTATTATCCAGATAGTTTTTCCTCTTTTTTATTATTATCCCTTATAATTATGAGCAGGGCAAAACAAAATAAATTTATGTCTAATCAAACCAATTGAAATTTGTTATACGTTATTTAATATATTCTTATGCATTGTTCTAATTTTATTTCCGCGCTATTTAAACTATGACCTTAAACGAATTTACATTTCATAATAACTAATCAAATGAGAGTTTGCGGTCAATATATGTATGTCGATCATAAATTCGCCTGATTTAAGGTTTTATTCCTGAGGCAAGCACGAGTGATTGGCATTTATATCGAGCGAAATATGCAAGGCTCACGTTATTGTAACACAATAGGATATGTGCTTTATTAGTGGCCAAAGACGAATAACAAAGCATAGTCAGCGAAAGGGAAATTATTACCACAAATAATGTGAAAATAATTGCGCTAAGTGCTATTCGAACAGTGTCCATACCGTCTAGTCTATATTTATTTGCGATTCGATTCGGGTAATTTTGGAAAAATTGAATATTGATAATTACTTAATAGAGTATTGTTACAATTAACTTTACGCTTTGTGACCGGCATTGTCTATGTTTATATGACTTATTGCTGTAGTAATTTTGAAAAAAAACAGATTCATTTGAATAATCCTCTACACTTTCAATTGTATATACAGATTGTTTCAAGATTTTGTGTTCGCTGGGAAATGTATAGTAGGTGCCGCAATACATGTACATTCATCGTTGGGTACATACATAAATTATACTGACATACTAGACATTGCACAGTTTGGAAAGGAACGTGAGACACCATCTAATTACGTTTCAAACTCAAAGTTTTGATTTCGTGTTTATCAAACAGCAGATAACGATTTGAACATACGATATCTCTATTAAAAATAGCTTTCAGGTATCTTTCACAAACAAAAGCAAGATTCTGCGTTTACACAAAGAATATGATAGCACTTATTTAAAAGGGCAGAATATAGCCTCTACTGTCTTGTAGATTTAGTAACGATCATGATGTGTGTGAAGCCTAGGCTCGCATTCACCTAGAGGCGTACTTTTGATGAAGGTGGAGTCAAAAATCACTTTAATATCACAGCCACCCATTATATATCAGATCAAAAGTCAGTTCGTTTTTAGGTAACAGCTTCAGAACAACTAATGATTCACAGACGAAAGAAATCTTTTCACACCCAAAAGCATCGAGCAAATTCAATTTTCATTTTCTCTCACCAAAAAAAGTATATCAAGCTTTTGACAATATGTTAAAAGACCGTTTTGTGTTCTTTAGGGGTGAAGTTTATTTTATCTTCGGAATGGGCGAATAAGCAAAAACTTAGATATTGAGAGCGATATTGGAGCAGCACGGATTCGGAAAACCTTCACAGGGACTACTCCCTGTGCTTTGTCCAGAATAAGTATTATTGGACTGTCCTTTCTCGCAAAAGTTTATCGGACAACTACTTGAGTTAATTAGGAAATCCGTTTTACCAATCCTTGATAAAATGTTTAGTTCCAGCAGAATGAGGTCGCTGCTTACACAGTACCGACAAATTATTTGCGAGACTGTGAGACATCTCATCAGCTTAAGCCTATCTAAAAGTTATAGTTTACATTAAGTGAAGTCTGGATCAACTCACAGACAATATTCAATGTGCTGTCAACAACATATTGGCCCATATGCTGGAAGGAGTGGAGAGAAGGTTTGAAACTCTAGTTAGTTTATTTAAATTCGCAATAAATATTGCAACTGCAGATTTGTTAAAATCGTTTGCACTACCTAATAAAGTTGCGTCAATTCCTTTATTCTCTTGTTCCCGTTAAATCAGTCTTTGTCATCAGTTAGAATTTTCTTCCTAAGATTCTAGACTTCGTTGGGTGTTTGGAATAGTTTGGTGTCATAGTTATAAACCACTCTCAAAATTGTCTCCTCTGAAAATACAAAAAAAAAGTCAATTGAAAGTCCATTAATGACAATACCTCCATGGCATTATGCCCATAACGATAAATTAACTAGAACACCAACTGGTAGGCACGTGACACAAATATATAAGGACTAGTGTACTAGTGTAGTAGTAGTACTGCAAGATGGTACCTAGTTGTTTTCATAGCTTGGATATCTTCTTTCTTCTGTTCGTGATCGTCTCCACACAGCACCATTTGCATTATAATCGTTCCATCTTTGGTACTTTCGGAACGTATGGTAAGAGTCAGCTTTTGTGTAAACATGTTACGTCTTCTACTTTACCAATTCTAACCACAAATGCGCAAAAACATGCGATATTGGAGTAGCCGGAATTCGCAAGATCCTCACAGGGACTACTCCCTGTACTTTGTCCAGAATAGGTAGTATTGGACTGTCCTTTCTCGCAAGAGTTTATCGGACAACTACTTGAGTTAATTAAGAAATTCATTTTACCAACCCTTGATAAAATGTTTAGTTGCAGCAGAATGAGGCCACTATCTACAGAGTACCGACAAATTATTTGCGAGACTGTGAGACACCTCATCAGCTTAAACCTATCTAAAAGTTTTAGTTTACATTAAGTGAAGTCTGGATCAACTGACAGACAATATTCAATGTCCTATCAACGATATATTCGTCCATATGCTGGAAAGAATGGACAGAAGCTGTAAAACTCAAGTTAGTTTATTTAAATTCCCCAATAAATTTTGCAACTGCGGATTTGTTAAAATCGTTTGCTCTACTTAATAAAGTTGCGTCAACTCCTTTATTCTCTCGTTCCCGTTAAATCAGTGTTTGTCATCAGTTAGAATTTTCTTTCTAAGATTCTAGACTTCGTTGGATGTTTGGAATAGTTTGGTGCCATAGTTTTTAACCACTCAAAAAACTGTCTCCTCTTGAGCTCAAAATGCTAAACAAAAATCAATTGAAAGTCCATTACTGACAATATCCCCATGGCATTATGTCCACACCAACTGGTAGGCACGTAACACAAATATATAAGGACTAGTGCACTAGTGTAGTAGTAGTACTGCAAGATGGTACCTGGTAGTTTTCATAGCTTGGATATCTTTTTTCTTCTGTTAGTGGTCGTCTCCACACAGCACCATTTGCATTATAATCGTTCCATCTTTGGTACTTTAGGGAAATATGGTAAGGGTCGGCTTTTGTGGAAATCTGATATTGTCATCTTACGTCTTCTACTTTACTCATTCTAGCCACAAATGTGTAGAAATAGATGGTAATTTATCTTATCATAGTTTTGATCTATCTAACAATTGTTTTAGCTGGATCTCATACTTACTTTTTCTGTCACTACCAGTGTAGGGACATGTAAATATATTTTACATTGTTTAAAATCGCCCAGGATTCCCGAAAATGTTGCTATAGCTGACATTGTAAGAAAAATACTTAAGCTGAGCTTTCGGTTAATGCTGATCCCTACAAAGTTTTATATTCTCCATAGATATTCAACTTGTAATACTAGAGTACATTAGATGTAGATATTGCTTAAGGAAATATTAAAATGAACGTTGTAAAGAGTCGTACTATTAATTATTATTTAGAGAACTTTGTTGTAGTTTGCAGAAATGCCGCACAATAAGCATATTAAAAGATGCCTCATAGTTTGCGTAAAGAAACAGATATATGTATGTAGGTAGATACAAGTTCAATTATTTTTCGCATTATACGCTTCCAAATTGATTAATGATGAATGAAGCGGTCTGCGTTCAACGGAAACATGAAAGCTGTAAATCTGTAGTAATTAATAATATGATTATTCCCAGCGGAAGAGATTTGTTATAATAGCCATAATAATTATTTTATGGCGTACTCCGTTCGTGTAAAACGTATACCCTTTTTTGTTCGACATCCTGCCTAGTCGATTCAGAATTCGTGCACACCTTTACACACACATAAGCGATATTCTCATTCTTTTATTGATGTGTACGTCGTCCTCTATCACGTATCATACATTGACATAATGCGAAAGTGACGGAAAGACATTTTCTGATCTTGAAACGTGCCGATATGGAGTATTAGGATAGTGAAAGGTGTTGTGGACAACTGAATTCCGTGCTGAGCTGAAACTCACCGCCTGATGCGGTTGTTATATGTATGTATGTGGTACATACATACATTCTCTCAGTAGGTACACACGTTAGACTTAACTTACCGTCTTACCCCACCTACATTCACCGGTATCAAGGATAATGCATTACCAAACTCACATATATTGTAAGCGTACCCACATCTATACTACGAAATACACGATATGTGCATGTATGTAGTTGATACTTACATGATATTGATTAACCATGTGTGCAAAAGTTGTATAATTTTAAAACCAGAAAAAACATGCGAGAGAATGTGAACGCGCACCGATATAGTTTCGTAGTGTTCCTTGCTGGCCACATTTTTTGATTTATTTAATTAGGTAGTATCTGTCATATAAAAAAGAACTACAAGCCGCTATCGGTTTTATTTCTACTTTCTTTAGAGCATTCGCCTTGTAGATATTTCGAAACAAATTCTATCCCTTCGTTTTATCTCGCCGAGTTATCTAAATTAAATTTCTCTAGTTAAATAAATCGAGTACGGCGTAGTATAAACACCGACGTTTCATAGTGGTTTAAAAAATGATATCTGCGTATATAGTAAAACATAAAGATTGAGTTATGTAATCGGGCATGTTAAAAATGTAGTAATACATCTTTATTATTCACCAAAAGATATAAAAATAGTGATACATTTTGACCTAGCATAGTAACTAGAACAATGTATTAACACTGTTCAATGGGAATAAAGTACAATAATCCAAACTTATGAAAGAACAAATCCTAGGTATACTGAAATACTCCGTCAATAAACAGACTACCATTAGCGGAAAGTAACCAATAACTAGACATCTTATACCCGTAAGAATAGAATAATTTTGACACAGAAATTTAAGACTATATCACGTGCCATAAACCGTGAGAATTAAAGTAAGGTCACTGAAAATAAGGTATCCATCTGTCATAGCGGTGTTTCACGAGTGTTTTAGTTTAGACTTACTGACTGTACCGCTTTTGTATTTTTGTGGCATTTGATCAAATATTGCCAGTCATTGTTAATTTTACTGCCAACTGTATGGCTCAAATTCTTAACAGTTTCAGTTAATATAATGATTACAGAGAGGGCGCCTTCACAAAAGTTAAAACAGGCATGGGTAGTGTCAAATTCGTACTTATTTCGAAAAGAAGTAAATGAATACAGGATATAAAATGAACAGTTCCGGAAAAATAAACAGTATAAGACTAATATCAAATTTTGTTAAATAAATCCAGGCTTGACACGTGTGTACAAGAAAAAAAGGGACACTGCAAAAATTTCTAATAGACATCAACAGATATTTTTTATCAAGTTGAATGATGTGTAAAGAAATGCTTATTGTACTCTATGAATGCATTTGTTTACGACGCAGCTTTGCTGTTCTATGAATTACACATGTGGTCTTTTCACAAATATTCTATGTACAACAAGGTCAAACATTTACTATTCGCGAAATTATGTACATATAGATTGCAGCACCGAGTAAACAAAATGTCCGTCCACGAAGGAAAACAAACTTTCAGTTGTATAATCTACGTGGTTTAGCTAAGGTGTTTATTTAATTTCTGTGGAAATATACAATTATTATGGGGTGCATTACTTAATGTCATAACTTGCACGCCTTTATCCTCAAATGTTTGTATTATTTGGGTTACTGACTCTTCTTCATTTGCTTCTAGCATCTTGAATTATTATGTCGTTATCTTCAATCATGTCTTCATCAACAACTTGTGTGTCGTCTTCAAGAATTCTGAAATTTAAACTAAAATAATGCATAAAAATCTTACTTAAAAAAACAACTACTTCTTGTGGTTTATGGACGATGTCATGGATTCTGGTGGACATTTTCTGGGATGGAATTACACTTTTTTTAAGAAGTTTTTTTGTCTTCAACAGAGTATCTAAAATGTACCCATACTTATAGGTTATATTTTGAAACAAAGTTAAGATTTGTATTCATTATCCTCACTTCATATTTTTAATAATACTGTATTCTTACTAGGAAACAATCTGTTGATTTAAAGTGTTCAGAACACACCATCATGCATTTTGAAATCTTCTTTTTCATTTTTAAAGCAGAGGTCCATTTTGCTTTCAGTATAGGATCTTTTGGAAAATAGTGTCACTTGTGTATCGTAACATCTGAAGGACGAACATTGTGGCAGTGAACAATACTGCTTATTCTCACAAAGTGATGATTTCTACTGTGCTATATTAAGATACAACGACATATTATTACCTAATGATCTGGTAATTAATAATTTACTATTTGAGATCGCGTTCGTAGTTTTTCTTTTCAAATAATTCGTGGCAGTGTTGAAGAGGACTGTTTGTCCTGTCCTGTCCGCAATTACTACCACGAACTCCTAATGCACGCTTCTGTGCGACGGTAAAACTTATCATAAGCTGGGCCGGTGTGACAACACAGTCTCGAAGAGCCTCGACGTCTAAAGTTTCTTGTCGACGATCATAAACGAAGTTTTTCATGTATCCTCACAGGAAAAAGTCCAACAGATTTAAATCGGGACTTCGTGCTGGCCACAGAATCGATCCTTCTCGATCTATCCAATGTGCAAATGCCTGGGTTAAATGTTCCTATACAAGTTGGGCAACATGTGGAGGTGCCCCATCGTGCATGAACTACATTTGCCGTCGTGCATGTAGTGGTATGTCATCCAACGTATAACGTGGGTAACGTATTTTGCAGACAATCTAAATGATCTACCCCCCAATCGCCCAATATTCCGACCCATACATTTATTGATGTCCTATGTTCGGATGAACTCTGGTGGATAACTTGTGACTTTTTATCGGCCCAGTGATAAATATTATGGTAATTCAGCACACCATTTTTTATGAAGCAGTATTCATCGGTAAACAGGATCACGGATCGAAGATTTGGAAGACGAGTTTCTGTTTGATGAAACCATTCACAACAGGTAATCCGTCGAGGAAAATTATTGTCCTGACGTTGGATTTTCTGTACGTAATACGGGAACAGTAAAAGATTTTATCCTGTTTCTCCGTAGATTAAAATTATGTCCATATACTCAGTATTCGTATAACTTGCCATAATGTACACATAAGACAACGAATACCTGTTAATGATTCAACGTTCTGCCTGTGTTGCCCATCCGTTGTGCTCGAACAACAGAGTCGGACTGAGATTGAAAAATATTATTTTCTCGTTACTGTGTGGACATGAAGTATTCATTTTGGAATTTAGGTTTCCATGCCATTAGCTTTAACCTCTTTTATTTTCATAAACTATTCAGTAGACATCCTGTATAATAGACTTATTAATTTCTTTACAAAACAAAATTTTCTGTACCTAGAGCGGAATAAGTTTTTTACTTGAAAGTATCTGCGAGATAGCGATATATAAAACATTGATGACAATACCGCAAAATGTCTATCGTCGCCAGTATGTGCTTGCAATTTTCACACAAACGCTCGTTCAATCGTATGAGGAAAGCTACGAGCTGCATGAAAACGAAGTGCAAAGAAAACGTCAAATGCTTCTTCAGGGAACTTATTTTCAAATAGTCATATATGCGGCTTTAATTTCCTTCCAAATGATGTGCAAGTTCTAATGCTAACATTAAAGATAAAATAATTTTGCTTACAGAATTTGATAATTTAAACTAGATAAATTCATTAGACAAAAAGTGCGATTTATTATAAGAAAAATATTTATATATTGGCCTCGAGGCAGTACCAACAATAACAGTGGTCAATGACTAATGCTCAAAATTAAGATTTGTCACACTTCACTTAGACGAGATTGTATATAATGTCATTCTTTATCGGAAAAGTTTTGATACGTTTTGATATTTAATATCACTGCAGCTGAATTCGTGGGTAAGAAAAATATTATGAGCATTATCGTTGTGTTTTTTCTTATTTTGCAAACGAAGAGTTAATGGTAAATTTTCTACAAAAAGAATCCAAGAAAGCACAATTCTAACTGTTACAGTTTTCAAGTTGTAGCAATTAGAACAGTAAACCGACTATCGGTTTACGGTTTATACCGTATATTATAATTACAGTACTTAAGACAACTTAAATTACATTGTATATAGGCAATTTGATCTCTTAAAGTGTGACCTCAGTATGGTTAGTGTGGTACTTTTAAATACGGAATTAAATTAATTATTGTTTTATATTTTTCTCTAATATAAACTAAATTTGCACTTTTATTTGTAATTTGCAATACATCTCAATATTGTGTTAAAAGCTAGAAAGCCAAGTCCATCCGTCTATATTTTATGTTTCGATATTGAAAATACGAACTACACGGGTTCTGAAATCAATACAAACAATATTCACAATATAGCAATTGTACTACATCAACAATGCACCTTAATTTCATATTTGCATACCAAATTTAGGTGCTAAATAAATACTTGCAGTGCCATCGCAAAGCACAAAATAATTGAGAATTACCTACATGAAGTAGAAAACCAAATGACAAAGAACGGGTATTTGGCAAGGGTAGATTTGATAAATTATACATATACACCTATCAAAAATATATTTTTCTCTGTTTTGTTCTGCTTTTATGACACTATTTGAATTAAAACTACTTTTCTTTGCCCAAAACTTTGTTTGGAGCTCTTTTATCTTGTACTACCTTACAGCTGCTTTCATTTGTTCCCTTGTTTCTCTTGTACTATCCTACAGATGTTTTCCTTTGCTCAAAACTCTGCTCGAAGTTCGTTTCTCTTGTACTATCTTAGCCTTCAACTGGTGCAAAAAACTAACCTCGCATGTCCCAAAATCGATTCCAAGTTAATGGCAGTTTTTATGAACCAAAGGAAGGTACTGCAATGGGAAATCCGCTATCCACTTTCATTGTCAATCTGTTCATGAGCAAGTTTGAAACTGAAAAAAGAAAATGAATATTTCCCTAAAATTTGGTTTAGGTACGTGGAGGAAATTTTTGTCGTATATGACACTAACAAATCCAATTTCAAGCATTTCATTGGCAATTAAATTCAAGGTTCCATTCATTATTCACGGCGGAACAAGAAGTGAACAACGCGCTTCCGTTCTTAGATACTCTAGTTATTAGAGATGCATGTAACAAGCTAGAAATTGACATCCACTGAAAAAGAACCACCACACAGACTAGTCAAGTTTCTGTTAAGTAGACAAAGATTTCAAAAAGAAAAGAGTTATATTAAAAAAGCGGCCATCTTTAATGGTTTTTCTCCTATGGATGTCGATCGCACGCTTAAGAAAGTCCAATACAGAGAGGACGTAAGAAATGCCATGACTTTAGTCTCATCTGTAAACCAGATTTATTAAGTTACCGTTTCATCCTATTACTAAGGGACTGAGCCTCGTCTTCCAAAGTGTACATAACCTTAAGGTGGGTATCCATTTGTTGCATATCCATGATGGCTCAGTTTTTCTTCGTATATTTACTGTGTTGCATATTAAAATTGAGGATGCGGCGTGTATGATACAGTACAGTCCATCGTTTCATTGACTGCAGCAAAGTATTCGTGTCATGTATTGCAGCAGCTTCATATATTTTTATTAATTTCATGTTAAAAAAAAAGAGAAACGCAAATCACCGCGCTTCTGAATGTCAAATTTATATAAAATGGAGAGGTTTATAGTGGAAGTAGTTTGCTGGCAACGCGCTAGTAAAGTAGCCATCCACATAGTGCGCTCATCATATTTTGATACGCAACGGTGATACGTTTCCCTGTCTACACTGATACGTAATGGTGATACGATACACGCGTATGCAAGAAATGGATACTCACTTTAAACTGTGTTACACAACTAATAACAGATTAAAACATCTTTTACGCCGTCCCAAAGATAAAGTAGAAATGAGACAAAAGTCGGGTATTTCTAAAATTGCATGTAACGATTGTAGTCGAATTTATATTGGACAAACCAAGGGATCTATTGCATTGGACAAACCAAGGGATCTATTGCAACAAGATATAAAGAGCATGTAGCACATTTTCGACTCGAAAGAACTGAATCTTCCGCAGTAGCACAGCACCTGCTAGATAACGGGCATAGCTATTGATTCACCGCAAGAGCTTGACGCATATGAAAGTTTATATATCAGTAAATACGAGAATTTAATGAACCAAGAAGAAGCAATAGAATTCTTTGCTAGTAAAAACTTTTTTAAAAAGTCGTTCGTTTCTCAACATTTGCTAACAATTAGATTCGGTTTTTAGGCGTAAACACTCCCTAGAAAGGGATGTGTTTTTTAATGTTAGTTTTGTAAAAATTCTATTCATTCGGTACCCAATCGCTTGAGAATGATAGCCTATGCGTAATCAAAACACTTGTGTGATGCTACATGTGTAGGAGATGTAGGTACATATTAGGTGCAATAATGCAAAACGATGCTGAATCAATCGGTATTTCAAAATAAACTTTTGTCAACGTAAACGATAATATGCCTTATAGCAAACTCCGGCTATGTTGCTACAATTATTTGGGAAAATGTTAAACATTCACTCATTTTTATTATCTCAATTGTTTACAAGGTGAGTTCAGCAAATTAATTACTCAAATAGTCAATAATCCTAACTTTGTTCTCTTTGATGTTTTTCAAAATGAAAAAATATTTCAATCATTTGATTGAATGATTGAAAAAATGTATTAAATTCGAAAAGCTATAAAGCCGTTATATGTATGTGTAGGTAAGCAGTTGTTTCCTTCATAGCTGTGCCTGAAATTTTCCGACTTGTATTATACTTTGTATATAAGAGCATTTCCATAAAAAAATTTAATTTCACAGCATAACATTTATTTTTCAGAAATATAATCGTTAAGTCGAGGCAAATTATAAATAAATTCCATTATTTGCCAAACAAAATAAAGTAATTTATGGTATAAGAAAGGTTGTGACAGAACTTGAAAATAAAATTAACTCACGGATATTGCTATGCATCCTTAAATCTGATCTTCTTCCAATGTGGTTAAGAAAAGTTGGAAGACAAAACATGAGAGTTCCAAAACAATATGGACCCTGAATTTAACACAATAAATTGCACATTATTATCAAAGTAAAACAATAAATATGATGCTATTCATGTAAAATACAAATAAAGCAACAAATCAGTTAACTCCATAAAAAATCTCTTTGGTATGCCTATTCTCTGCCCAACGAAGCTTATGCTTATTTTGAAAATATGTGGACATATTTTGTTTTGAGAATCATTAGCATCTTAGTACACCGTATGCCGGTAATCTCTTACATAATACGTATGTTACGTTACATGCTATTTCTTATGAAACAAGATCAATATAAATTTCCTACACTTAAAACTGTTTATGAGTTTATGAGTAGTATCTGATACACTTTTTATACGTAAACTGCACACCAAATCATTTAGATAAAACCCATGATTCATATCCAAATGTGAAAGTTGCAAATTATTCATATTTTTGTGCCAAATACAATTATGTATGGTGTATTGAAAGCGTATTTGCATAGTTTTGCCAAATAATTTTTTACATGTTAGCGCAAAACTTGTCGACACCTACTTAGTATCTAGCAAATTTTATGGATTAATTATCACTTTTGAGTACAGAAGATTTATATTTATTATAATTTGTTTCATTGACATTCTCCTAAAAGGGATCTACAAGTTAAACACAATAGAAATGCGTGGAAGGTGCGATAACAATAAAATTCATACGACAGTAATTTTTGGATATGTACACAAGTAAATCGCATTTATGAAGTTTATATGCTAAGACTGACATTAAAAAAATATATTTCGTCCTGTATTGCAGAGTTGCAAAAGAGAATTTCGCTTTTCACCTAAATTTTCATGGTGCAATCAAGGTACTTCTTAAACTGATTTGAAATAGGTTGAGTTAATTTCGTCAGCTAATTATCTGGTAAGTATTTCATTAATAGCATAAACAGCAAACCTTTTGGTGTCTATTCAGATTCATTTGGTGTTTCATTCGGATATTCTGTATTATTCTTGTAAGATATCGGTTCGTCACCGTTAAAGTCTCATTTAGCGATTGTAAGTAGCTCATTACATGCGAGTAGAAAAATAATTCTACGAGCATGTAAGCTTACAACTCTAGTTGTGTAGGTACTATACTTTTTCCACGAACAATTTCATTTATAAAAATAAAAGCACTAATAACAAGTAACGTTTAATAGTTTAACAATATTTAGAAAAAAATTGTAATAAACATTTATTTATTATAATTAATTGTAAAATTTTGGCAATTATTTAATACTATATTTTTATCTGTGTTTGGTTGGTTTTTCAAAAATGCCCGGTAAATGGTCGTGGAATGACATAGACTGTACAGTGAATTGTTTTTGGACGTTGGTATTTTCAGTGTATGCAAAGGCATGTGGCTTATTTTCAATTGAATTTATAATTCTATTGGCTCTTGACGTTTTGTTATTTATTGAATCATCTACATATCCTTCAGCTGTAGTCCAACATTTCCAGCCCACGTTTCGTATAAGAGTCATTAAATCACCACCGGCATCAACCAAAATAGTGGCAGAAGTTCGTCTTAAACAATGACCTGTGTGTGCCTTGGGATCAGGCAACTTCAAATATTCGGCAATTTTTTAGGTACACTACCTATTTTGTTCAATCCTACCACTGGTTTCCTGTATTTGCCCCTGATAGTTAAGAAAAAATTGAGTTACCTATTTCTGGAGCACCAATTTGTTGGCGAATCTCTATCTAATCTGTAAGGTAAAACCGGGTAACATTGACACAACTTTATAAAAATGCCTTGTGGCTCAGAAAAATGAGGGAATATTCGCTATTTTCATAGTACATATTGGTTACATATTGTAAGCTACAATTATGTAATAATATCGTTTCAAATAACTTTTTTAATTTTTTTGTAGTTTTCCTTTTTTTTTCATGCAAAGTGTCAGTGTTACCCTGCCAAGAGGAAACATTGACACCTACATTGAATACCGTTTGAAATCAATAGAAATGTTTGCTTCCGTTAGGGTAACATTGACTTAGTAATATTACAACTAAATGAACCAAAACAAAATTTGAAATTTTTTAATGTAAACATTGGTAACAAAAAATGTTTTCTCCGATTTTAGAAAAGGACAATCCCAAAATTAACAAAACTTCTGTAAATTGTATTAAAACTAAATCAAAGGAAGTAAGTACCTAATCTAACTAATAAATAATAAGAGGAACGTTTGTAACAGTACAAAATAGACTACAATTAAATGTATGCATTCCACGTCGAATATGAGGCTCTGGTAACTCTTACTACATCGTCGATTGGTAATATTGACTCGTCCTTGTTTTCAGGAAAGATGAAACATTTTTTGTTTGGATCTTAGGATTTGCGGATCCTTTCCTACATAAAATTTTTTGAACCTCACAGTCGTTTGCGGTTTCATCGCAGTTATAAATGTTCTGCGGTTTTCTTTGCAGTTGAAGTCTTTCAATAGAGTTACGCTTCTGCTCTATTTTTGGGAAAATTTTGAGCTACTCTCCCTTTTAAATTTTCTCTCCACCTTTTTTCAAATCCAGTAATCCAACCCCTTGTCAGGGATTCCGTTTTTGAATGGGTTTGGTCGATCAATTCGTTTTAGATAATCTTGAACAAGGATTTTCAATTGAAACCGATCCATCCCAAATCCCCATTCTGCCAACGTCATTAAAATACGGACTATGTGCTGCTCTTCTTCTTGAGTTAGAATAGTAGGTCTGCCAACTGGTCCACATTTGCAATTCTTCAGATGATTAATAAGTGTTGAACGGTTAATATCGTAGAGTTCCGAGGCCGTTTTGACGCTTATGCCTTCATTTTTAACAGAATCCAGTGCCTTTGCCAATGAGTCACTACTGTAAGTCTTGTACTTGCGTAAGTTAGCAGATGAGCGCATTTTCGTTGACATTTCTAAAATAAAAATTAAATTTTATGAAAAAAATAAAGCGGAGGTTAACATTGAAACCATGTCCACGTTGCCCTCCAAAACTTAAAAAACAAGTTTTTCCCTTAAATATTTAAAAACACATTTCACTGGAAATAATGATAAAGATTGTTAAAATATAACTTACCTATTCCTTCTAATAAGTCACAAATCTGGATTTAATGTGTTGGTTAAAAAGTTTGACGGTCGTGTAACAATGAAAAAATAAACCACAAGTGATAAAACAGTGATAAGACAGCACTACTGGATGGCTGTTGAACTAATAATAGTAACGTTCGTTAAACGATATACCTACTGACTAAAATCGCACGGACAAGTGGCGCTATTGCCGGTACTTTTGAATATTCGTTAGAATAACGGAAATATGTCAATGTTACCTCAGTGTCAATGTTACCCGGTTTTACCTTATATTGTTTGCAGATTTTATATCAGAAATCACGAAAGAGCTAGGTACTTTGGTTTCTGGTTTTCGTATCAGGAATTCTAATCAACATGGTATTTGTTTCATCGATGTCGCTAATTTTAAGATTTTTCAACTCTTGTTTCCTACAAGCTCAATCTAAACGATTTGATGGATTCCGATTCATATTAAAATATAGTAAGATATAAAGTTTTTATTGCTACAAGTGCTCATATTACAAAATTATCTACCACACATCTTTTAATTCAGCCATAATTAATACTAACTTTTTATGCACGCAAAAAATACAACATGTAATACTACTGCAGACCTGTTTAAACCCGGAAGACCAATAATATTGATTAATTGAAAAAAAGGTCGCGAACATTACAATCGATCACATATCGGTAATATATGTGTCAGCAACTTTCTTTAACAAAATATGTATGTATATCCACGGTTTACATACAACGCGAATCCTGTTCGATTCCTTTCATTTGACAAGAACAGCATTACCATGCTCGCGAAACACGGACAGGAGCTTCAACTCACGATGCAATACATCGATTACAACCTATGTAACGGCCGAAGCTGATAGAGAACGAGTTCCTCGGAGACAGGAACAGACAAACGAGTAGGTCTCGCCAAAAGAATACAAGAAAGAGAGCAAAACGTAAGTAAGACTCATAATAAAGACGAAAAATCGCTTACCCGATAAAATATGCGCGAAACTTTCTTTTAATCTTGTTTTGGTCACTTAATTGGTCTCTTATGTAAATCGAGAACTATTTTATAATATACATTTATCGCATTCATGACTAAGTGTGAAGGTAAGGTGTTCTGGTTTCGATTGTTATCGCATGCTGGATGTATTCCTTCCTCTACCGTTTAGGTCTTTCTGCAATTACATTTTATGTCAAATAAGTCTAAAATAGTAAAATATACGTATGTAAAAGTGTTCTATGTACAGAAATAACTGAAATAACTAAAACGTGATGTGCGATAAGATAAGTTTGACTAAATTATAAATGTTTACTAATTCCATTCCTATGAGTGTGCTTTCTGTTTTGTATAAGAAATTGACATTGCGCAACTATACAGAAATTTATAACTATTTCCTATCCAACTCATGCTACCATGTTCCATAACTCTTGCTTAAACGTTTTGCAACTTTCCGCCACATTCTACTATACCACTTTGCTTGGAACCAGATTCCATAACTTTTCAGCACTTTGAACCGCATCGTTGCTTTTTCCAGTACGCTCCAAAATATTTCACTAATTTTCACCATACCGTTACGCATTACACCACAAATCTAAACTTTCTAGCAGTTTTCACATTTCACATTCCTCCACATCTTTACACTCTTTTCCAACACATTCCGCCGCATTGCAGTACCCTCTGCCACTTTTCATAACTCCCACCGTTTTACGTCGTATTTCAAAAGATTTTACCACTTTTCAACACATTTCAATTATTTACCACTTTTCACCGCTTACCATCACTTTCCACAACTATCTTTCACAATAT
>ML218165.1:33577-68027 GCA_004785975.1 Popillia japonica
TAATAATAATAATAATAATAATAATAATAATAATAATAATAATAATATATTTGCCCAACAGATAACAATCTAATTATAAAAATAATAACACATGTATGAACTAAAAAAAAATAATAAACTATATATAATAAGTCGTTCTTATTTTTATTAATTTTCTCACATATTTTGCGTAGTCTAACAATTTGTGTAATAATTTTGTGAACTAATTCCGACAACCAAACTATTCGTCTTTCACACAAAAAAATGCATTCTTTTTTTGCGGTATTTATCGTTTTATATTATATTATGTGCTGTAATATGCAAATTAATAGTAGTTTTATTAGCAAGTGAAACCTAATCCTCATTGTATTATAATTTTATGGTGGTGTAATGATAGCTGCGAGTGCGCTTGATAAAATTATATAGTAGTTACTACAATACTCAGAAAATGATTTCCTCAACCTACCTAGTTTATAGTTCTAATCATATGAGAATATATAAATATAGAATTGTTCACGCGTCTATTGTAACAAAACTGCATATAATTTTATATTCCATTCTTTGTTTTCCAGCGGCAATGTTAATTATATTCACGAGTACTGATTTCAGTACTCCGTGGTAATCGCCTGGCTGGTATGCAAAAATGGGAAGTAATCAAAATTGTTAATATTTTCCAACAGTGCGTTTGAGAAAATATAGTATATATATCATGGTGTGCGTAGCAATACATGAGAATTATAGTTGCAGATAGAAGTTACGAATACTCCTGCTATATTTCAAACACGCAGAGATACACACGGAATCTTACCACCATAACTGAGGACTTGAATGGGCAGATTACACGAAATAAGCGTATAACTCATGTCCAACTCATTATTTGCAGCTAATAGTCTACTGAAAATTTACAATTAGAAGAAAGTTAATTTTTGCGGGAGTACTATAATAATTTCAGCTTGCTACGCTTTCTTCATGTACCCAACAAGGCAAAATTTCCCAAACAGTTTGCTTGCTACCTTCTAGTGCGACTACCATATTATTCGGAGCGCCAGTCAGCTACAGTGGAGATGGGAGTGTTCAAAAATGTTGTAACAACCGGTGTTCGTGGCAAGAAAAACAATTTTTAGAAGTCATTTCCTTTTATTTTACCGAGTTGATATTTATTTTTAAATTGTTTTCATTCCTTGTATTAGCATATGTATATAGTTTTGGTCTCACCTGTATATTCGAGGTTTGATGGGCAGTGTATATTTTGACAGTGTTTTTGTTAATGATGTTATGCCATAAAAAGGTACTGGCCAGGGTATATAAAGACCGCGTTTTGCTGGTAGAAAACCACTTCTAACCACCTTCTTTCCTGACTGTTGGAGCCGAAGAGTTGGCCAGCAGGTGAAGTGCCGATTAAATTGGACTTCGCAAAACCTCTTTCCGTTATATCTTCCTGACTGATGGAGCAGATTAAGTTCGCCTTTGCACATCCTGCCCGTTGGGGAGCCGAATGGTTGGCCCCATACAAGCACTCACGCCGGGTATTCTGTGGAGGAGCCGAGAAGTTTGCTTCGTTAAAGTTGCCACCGTTCCGAAATTTGTTGACCCTCAAAAGCACACCGTTATTCCGTACACAATTGTGGACACATGGCTGTCAATATAATTATTGTTTTAGGTTAACTTTACCTGTTTGAAGGAAGTTACTTGGATACCGGGCCAGTACCGTGCGTAAGCATTGTTTGTGATTCTGTTATTGTATATAAACTTCTCGCATTGCTATTCTTGTTGATGTGTAACTTTTGTCTCCAGTTTTTAGTTTTGTAAACCGCTTGCTTTATTTACTTCTGCATTTTACATTTCGTTTGACCATTCATCACCTGTGCACGATTAAGAATTTCTCTTTTGTTTGAACTTGTAAATAAATGCATATATTTGAACCCGACCTGTTTTCTTCATGCTATCCCGTGGTTGAAAATTCGTTGATTTGCGGGAACAACGTTTCATCTTTCGCGTTACGATAACAACTTACTAACAAATGACAGACTCAACGCAATACGCCGCCTAGCTAATCCCATCGCATTACAATTCGTTAGAGCTGTGCGCGGCGGGCAGAGGTTAGAGAGCTGCGGGTGATATCAGTAGGCTACTGCAATTTCTTGTTTTCGTGTGATTATCTAAACCCCGGAATTTCAAAAAATCGTTGCAATGTAACTACTGAACACGGTAAAGAGAAAAGCGGTACTCAATTTAAATTAAGCTCCGACAAAGCTGTGGTGCACCAGAAGTACATAATAATAATAGCTTTGTATAAATCAAAAAAACTGAAACACACTTCATATCAAAATATGGATATCCAAAAATCTGCAGACCATATCAAAAAGTAATAATTAAGAATTAAGAAACTATCACAATTGTTGATAGCTATTACAAAAAACAGTAAAATGTAAAACGCAGAATTCGTTAAGATCTCAAAAAAAAACTTACCCAGATGTCACATAAAATTTAAAGAAACTGTAATCTATGGTTTAGATTTCAGTATAAACGAAATCAAATAAAAATATAACGAAAGCTCCCTGGTTTATATTTCTTCGATATTTTTGCTGATATCTCCAACTATTCAAGGTCTGTTCCAGATTATGAGATTCAACTCTCCGTTCATTTAAATAGAAATTCGGACGTAACACATAGCGAAACTTTCTGAGTCACATCCACCGAAAGAAAGGCGTAATTGGACCGTACACAATTCTAACCAAAATAATACCAAAGATGTTCCAATAAACAGGCAACCCAGCACCAAACATCCACAAACGTGATCCCTACTTAAAATTCACAAAATCAATACCTATGGAAGTTATTTCCCCGCTCAGAGCAGTTAACATACCAACGCTAGCTATACAAAAGAGAGAAAATCTTTCTTCACCTAACAGACTGGAAAAAACGAAATACTCCAATAATATAACAACCAAGACAAATGTCCAACCAAAGGCACAAACAAAAGCGCTAGTAGAACAAAAACGGTGAACGCAAAAAAACTGAATAGCTGAGAGTAAGAATGACTATACATCCTCCATATAATCTACAAACAACAAAATATTAACGACTCGAACCGGACGAACTGCTTGGTGAGGAGGATAAAATAAGGTTTGAGTCCCGTGGCAATGTTGCCTCCACTCACCGCTTTCGTCTGCTTTTGTGCTGGCGTGTTCTGTCAGTGAGATTCTTTTCTGTTGTCCTCCCATTTGTTAATTGCTTGTTTTAGGTTGATCTTTTGCAGACCACAACAGTGATCGGGTCCAGTAGAAGGCATCTTTGCTGCTTCATTAGTAAGCCTATCTGCATATTCCTTTGAAACCCTTGATGATTTGGCATCCACTGAAGAGTAACGTGATGCATATACATACATTTATGCAACGGACCTAACTTGTATGTATGGGGTGTGAAATGAATAGTGTCGGAAAGAATAAACAGTATAAAACTAATACCACAAGAAAGGTAAATCCAAAAAAATTACGATCATACCATTACCAATTTTATTAAATAAATATTGTTGAATCCGGGCCTGACACGTGTGTACAAGAAAAGAAGGGACGCTGCAAAAACTGTCCATAGACATAAACAGATATTTCTTATCAAGTTGAATAATATGTAAATAAATGCTTATTGTACTCTATGAATACATTTGTTTACGAAGCAGCTTTACTGCTCTATGAATTGCACACACAATTGCATGTGTTGTCACAAGCTGGGCCGCTGTGACAACACAAGTTCGAAGAGCCTCGACGTCTAAAATTTCTCGTTGACTATCATAAACAAAGTTTATCATGTACACAGGAGTCCAACAGATTCAAATCGCGATTTCGTGCTGGCCACAGAATCGATCCTTCTCGGCCTATCCAAAGTGCAAATGCCTGGTTTAAATGTTCCCATACAAGTCGGGTAACATGTGGAGGTGCCCCATCGTGCATGAACTACATTTGCCGTCGTACATGTAGTGGTAGGTCATCGAAGTAATCGGGTAACGTATTTTGCGACAATTTAAATGATCTACCGCATTTAATTTTTTGGGAAGTACATATGGCCGAAATAAAGGATCGCCCAATATTCCGACCCATACATTTATTGATGTCCTATGTTGGGATGAATTCTGATGGATATCTTGTGGGATATCTATCCGGCTAGTGATAAATATTATGGTAATTCAGCACACCATTTTTGTGAAACAGTATTCATCGGTAAACAGGATCACGGATCGATGATTTGGAAGACGAGTTTCTGTTTGATGAAACCATTCACAACAGGTAACCAGTCGAGGAAAATCATTGTCTGTTAGACGTTGGATTTTCTGTACGTAATACGGATGCAGTAAAAGATTTTATTCTGTTTCTCCGTAGATTAAAATTATGTCCATATACTCAGTATTCGTATAACTTGCCATAATATACACATAAGATAACGAATGCTTGTGAATGACTCAACATTCTGCCTGTGTTGCCCATCTATTTATTCGTTGCGGTCGAACTACAGAACCGGACTGAGATTGTAAAATATTATTTTCTCGTTAATGCGTGGACATGCCATTTGCTTCAACCTCTTTTATCTTCGTAGGCATTTTGTAGACACCCTGTATAGGCACTAACAGTTCTTGTGGGGGTGCATAAGTTTATAGCAGAAATCTCTGCTTGAAAGATATTTGAGTAGAGTCCCAGAGACACTTTGAGGTAGTAGGTTTACTGGCCCCAATGCCTGTCATCACTCCTTCTATTCCCTCGCCGTCAATGTACCATGTCAATGCTCCTCTTTAAAGGTGAAGGTTACCAGATGACCGCTAAGAAATAAATACTTAAACACATTAAAGATACTGTGTTATTTATAGCCAGCTGCATATAGTGATTCGACTCAAAACAATATACAATCAGCATTTTTAGCGCGGCCCAGTTTTTCCTCTAAAACTCAAAATTTTCATTGCCCTGAGATATTCGAAATGCAAATTTTACTACTACCCTACATTTACTAAAAACAATTCCGTTTTAAATAATAAAAAAATAGACACACAACAGAAAATTCTCATCGATTGTATAAAATATAATGGAGCTATATTCAAACTCGTATATAAACATGAAAAATCCAAATTGTCACCGTTTCCAATGCAGTATGTGAACGGTTAAGTACGCACATTCACCGAGATACGTAGATTCTTTCGAAATTTTCCCGTAATTGTACCCCACTACGCCACCACGTAATCGACAGACACAACTTTCTGAGTAAATACGTGCACATGACAATATACCTAAACCCTAGGGCCGGTTTTGAAATAATAACCGTCAGCTTGACACGCCACTATTGATTCAAAGAGATTGCGGTGCGGCAGTGTTACACATTTTAGTATCATACACAAGTCTATCGAATGTCTACTACAAGAGCAATATATTATATGACCGCCCAACACATTAATTCCAATTTGTTAGCCTATACGTCTCCATATACATATGTATGTATGTTTATCTAGGCAACTAATATTGTAACCGACTATAATAATATGTCCAAAATGCTTTTCTTTTATTTTGGTGTTTATTCCGAGAATAAGCAGGCCAAATATACGTTACATAATATTATCTAGTTATACACCTAGAGTCTTTCTTTGTTTAATTATGGAAAGACTTAATTACTTTAGAATTAACAACTGAGTATGGAATGACAGATGTAGGCTGAATGAAGTAGCTCTTAACTAGGCTAAATATTATACATATGCATGTCTTAATTATATAGTAGTAAACATTGCAGTCATAATATTTCTAGAATAAATGAATGTAGTTTTTAAGGAATCAGTACATTGTATAGATTGCTAATCAAAATAAGCATGCATACTGCTAATAATTTTAGACAGCATGTAATTATGATGTATGTACATATTACCTATTTTCTGGTTTATTAATGAGCAATTACAGTGGAGGTGCTCTTATCTGCTATATGTGTTTTAAACGGACATTTTAGTTGCGACAAAATAGCTGCTCTTAATAAATAAGCTCTTGAGGGCAAGCAGCCAACGAATAGTTAAGGAAATGAGTCGTAAAAAGAGACTTAGGTATACCTAGGTACTTATGAACAACAAAATCGAATATATGTACATTGACTGAGAGAATATAATACCGAATGGTGAAAGCAGCAAAAAGCGAATCAGGACCTCCAATAAACAACAACGGTAAAGAAATTGGCGATATTGTGGGTGCCCTAACATCAGATTTAAATGCAAATCTGGAAGAGAAGCTAGTGTTGCGGTAGTAGTGGGAGCATCCCAACCGCTCTTCGGTAAGCAAGTATCATTGGATCATGTTAAATAATAAACCAAAAAAAATCCAAGCATTACACTCTAAATAAGAAGCATAATCTTCAATAAAACTATTTTTTTCCGGCATTATAAGATAAAACATAGGTTCCAAAATAAGATGATGAGAAATTATAAAGAAAGACTCTCTCACTCTTTCATTATCTAAGGATGTTTGGTGAAAAGTGATAATTCGCTCGTAAATTGTCAACGAAGCAGTGCCATACATACATAGCCACAAAATGTAAATAAAAACTTTCAATAGCCAGATTTAGGACACATAATGGACAGCAATATAATCAATTCTCTAGGTGTAGAAATATATAAAAATTTCATAGAGTTTGCAACACTAGGCGCTAATTTAGGCACTTTGAATGATGACATTTTTGCAATTAATGAGGAAATAATCCACAAAACAGATCTCCAAACATAATACATGTGAGGTGGCATTCAAAATAACAGAAATATTAATTATTTTTGAGGTTTGGATCAGTGAAAAGTGTAGAGAGACATGAGCTAAAAATTTGTTATAAAAAATAAAATTGCATCTGTTGAGTTTTATAAAAATAGCACCATACGATGACTAAAATTCCTCTAGCAAGTCATGGAATTATTTCTTGAAAATATTAGGTTGGTATGTTCTGACAAATAAA
The DNA here is from genome assembly GCA_004785975.1 of Popillia japonica. NCBI lineage: Eukaryota > Metazoa > Arthropoda > Insecta > Coleoptera > Scarabaeidae > Popillia > Popillia japonica. The sequence continues at coordinate 40,517 of ML218165.1, forward strand.
ACACTGTCTGACAATCTGACATTAATGTATTTGTTAATTGACACTTAAACATGTTTACAATAAATCATAAAGCTTTTCTGATCGAATAATACTTTAGGAATAGTGTAAAATTAGAAAATGAAGAATGGTAGTACTTTTTGCAACTTTGTGTAAAAGAATTTTGGGAAGAATTTCCTAATTTTCCGGCAACACATCACAGTTTGTGGCAATTGACTCGAGAGTCACTGGCTAAATTCCTGGTCTGTATACCGAACACCAGGTGCTGGTAGGTCAATAAAGTGGACAGTTGAAATTCTTGCAGATGTTGAGGAACGAATAACTCAATCACCCAAGAAATCGATTCATAAGCTTTCACAACATACCGATAAACAACCCCGAATACAAATCTCAAGTTGTCGCAATGCAACATAACCCAGAGCTGCTCAATCTCATGACCCGTATGAATAACATTAAATTTGATTTCGTTTCTTATATCTAAATCTACAATGTATCTACATGTTGTTGGTGCTGAATGTTTTTATTATTAAACTTTTTATTTTTTCAATTGAAACGTTTGTATGTAGATATTTGTTAAAACGAGAAAACCTTAATCTGTCATCAGCACAATATAACCTGTATCAACCTGTATCACACATACGCTACAAAATAAATCAACCCAGTTTGTAGAACCTACAGGACCTTAAGTTTAAAAAAGAAAAAGGTCATTGTCATCTAGTGGGTAGAAATAAATCATAATATTGTATTAGAAATAATTTACATGTACACTCGCTTGCCATAAAAAACGAGACGACTCATACGCGATAATTTTATATTTTTTAAGCTGTTTGATACGGATTGATTTAATTTGTCATTGTCAGTGTCAATAGAGCAATAGTACTACACTTCTCGTTTTTTTTATGGCAAGCGAGTGTAGGTACTTACATTTACACATAAATATAGTTAACCGAAAACTGTAAAATTGCCAAATTTTTGATTTTTGTTTTGTGTAGTGTTTATTTTTATATTATGTATACTTTGTTGCCTATTGTAAGTTAATACTTGCACGAATTCAAGTCGGATAAAAATTGCAGGGGCCTTAATTCAAGAACTGAAATCAGTCTAAGCCTATCCAAGGAAACTGAAGTTTTTCAGGTAGAAACAGCTGCTATCCATCACTGTATCAGAAAAATACTAAGGCAAGGATCAAGACATAGGCCTATAGCCATTTTCACTGACCATTCTGTTGTGATAAAAGCTCTTGGTGCTACCTGAATCACATCATGGCTAATATGGGATTGTCCTTGAGCACTAAGTAAGCTAATTGGGAGATCAGAGCAAGGTACCAGGGACACGTGTTCAACCACATCAAGGAAAGTAGCCAAACCATGGCAAAATTGTTGAGAGACAAAGCTTTAGAGTAGTAGAAAAACTTCCTAGGTCAGAGACAGATTTACAAATGCATTACAGAATATATAACTATAGTTGCAGAGCGCCTTCTAAACAAAGGCAGGAGAAGTGTAAAGTTAGTTGTAGGCTTACTAACAGGACACTATAGACTAACACATGAGCAATTTCGATCTGACGGAAAATGTAATGTGCAGATTCTGTCAGACAGAAGAAAAGACATTGCAGCATATTCTATATCAATACGAGGATCTAGTCGGCCTGAGACTAGAATGCATTGGCGAACCGTACTCAGACAAGGCTAGCTACATAAAGCTAGAGTGGTTGATAAAAAAGGCAAAACTAAGACGATGTCGTCTAGATAATAGAGATCCACAATAGACCAACAAGTCGCAGTGGAAAAAGGCTTCCAGTCAAATGTTTCACTAATAAGGTATTGCTCTAAATAGTGACTAGCGAATGCGTCTCCCATTAGAGCTAAAAGGCTAATTAAGAAATACAATGTATTTTGGAGGATGGACTGTGAGATTATTGTTCGCCTTACATGTCGCTTATATCAGATTTGATTCCTGTTTCTTTAGGTCCTTCGTTTTATTGAATCTAGTTGCGACACACCGGAAAACTGATATTTTGCAATTAGTTATTTGTCTTAAAGCTATACTACTTGTTTAGAATTGATTGTTGTAACATGTTTTGTTTTTTCAGGTAGTAATTTGTTAATAAAGTCTTTTTTACTATAGCATTCGGCGAAGCATGATCTGATGAGAGAATGTACATACCTCTAAGGGCCGATTATCCTAATAACGTATGCTTGACAAATTCAAAATGTCATAGCATTACGACATTATAAAGAACAAGACACAACTATGTTACTAAATCGAACAAGAGGAAAAGAAGATGGAAGCTAAATTTATAGAAAGAATAGAAAAGGAATTTCTATACATCCGCATAATTTACAAATGAAGCAATAATTTGTTATGCATTTTGAACATGAGCTATTGTTTATGCTAAACGCTCAACTGCTAAGAATTCGATTAAATTTTTGACCCCTTAAGCAACCGAAAAGAATATTTTGCTGCTACACATTTACTTACATAAAAACGCGCTATCGGTATTACTTTCATTTTTTGTGCGTAGTTTTTAATGATGTAATTTTTGTTTTCAAATTAATTCCGAATTATTATAATTATTGTAATTATTCCATGCAAGCTACTGAAATAACGTGGCATAACAGTATCTGCTTGCTTGATATTATTTAATATTTTATATTAATGAACAAGTTGAAAATTATAGTGTAAGATCGAAAAATATCTGAAATATTCAACAACTTTTCTACCGTGATGAATTAATAAACCAAGTAATGTAATTTATTAACAGTTACATAACGCATTATTTGAATTATTGAGTTTTTGTTGTTGTACACAGAAAAACTTTGTTAATATACTAATGTACGAAGCTACTTATGTATGTAAATTAGTTGAATATACAAAGCGGAAGTTATAATTATCATATATATAAATATATGTACATATTTAGTGTGCATTATATGTTACATAAATGAAAGTATAGATTAGACAAGCCAATTATAGTATAGATTCTCTAATAAATTAATAGCAGCATGTCCACCACTTCCTAATTTTTTAAGGTCTAGTTTAAGATATAATAAGCAGCAACTTTTCAGTCTTTGCATCAAAGTAGATTGTATAAACCGTCATTAAAATGCAACTGTACGAGCATTATAGCTATTAATGTAACGAGATTATTATGCGATTTATAATAACCGAGGACGTTGCCAGGCGACGAGGCGCTTCGCGCCGAGTCGCCTGTGAAACGTCCGAGGTTTATATAAATCGTATAATAATCGAGTTGCATTCAAAGCTTTATCGTATCATTGACAACGATGGAAATCAAAAACTGTTTATTGTCATTTTAGCGTGTCATAACCAACGTAACTAACGTATTATAACGTAACTAACGTATTATAACGTAACTAACGTATTATATTTCCTAACTAACGTATTATGAATTGTTATGATGTTATGATATCAATAATATGTAATAAAGGTTTAACTTAAAGTAAGCTTAATGGTCAATGATACGATAAAGTATTTTGTTTACTATAATTGATTATAAAAATAAAACAGCGAGAATTATGAGGACGGAGGGGAGAATAGGTTGTATAGATAGCAACAACAGATCATTCAACCTAATTACTTAATATCTTGGTGGGATATTAAAAACACGTAATACAAGAAAAGCACGCATGATTATGCATAGCATAGCTATGTATATCTTGTTTTTTATTAAGAAGACCAAATGATAAAATTCGCTTCACATTAGGCAAATTAAACTGACAGCTATTTTGGCGGTAAATTTAAATGACGTATTAGAATCAAATAAGATATTTAGACTTGGATATTCAAATAAATTCCACATACAGGGTGTTTGGTAATGAAACGGTCATACTTTACAGCGTGTTAGTAGAGATCATTTGCAATAGTTATAGCCCAATTCGCCTTATCCAAGTCACCCGTTTTCGAGATATTGTGTGCTTTTTGTTTTTTTCGAAGTTCACTAGTTACTCTTGCTCAAACTTAAAATTTACGAAAATAATTAACCTCTTCCTCAATTTTTCTGTTTGTATAGTTAGAGGACATCTCAGCACACATTATGGATGAAAGTTACGATAAATACTTGGTCAAATTAAACGAAAAAAAAAATAAAACTTCCCCTTTTGATGAAACTGTAGACACAATTGCTACCTTTGTGACTATTTATTTCTATATTCCATCCTATCTATCTTCTATCCAACCATTCTTCCATTTCTGCTTTTCGTGTTAAATTTGTTGGTATTTTTTTCTTTTTTCTGCAATGGCAAGATGCATTATCCAGTACAATAACACTATTGTCAGGAGATTTCTTTAAAATATTGCATAGCACAGAAATTAGGTTTAAGATAGGTCTTAGGCAAGTTTTCTCTCTTATTCTCTTTTTTAAGTCTGGGACTGGGTTTAAAAGCAGGGCGCATCTTTGATGCGCATCTGAACCTCTCCCAGTGGTTCCTCCGTATTGTAGCCGTTGTTTTTATGTTATTATTATTTGTATTATTGTTTACTTTGTTAATCATGTTACATACGAAGGAATAAAGGCCATTATTATTATTATTATTATTGAAGCACTCCTCAAAAACATTTGCATCCATTTCATCGCATCGCCTTTCTTCCAACTCGATTTATGGGTGATGAAATTAGTCCTTTAGCTTTATATTCACCAAGAATATGGAATACACTTGGCTTCGAAGCACCTCTATTATTATTGTTAAATATAAATATACATATTTATAACTATTTATGTATTTTACATAAAGTGTTTGCAATTTGCAGTGCTATCTGTGTTTTCTTTATTGTAGGATTACTACCAATAATTTTCTTGTAAATGTTCAGTATAACTTGGTTTTCCTGTACAGAGAAATGTCAACGCCCCAAAGTAACACGATTTCTTGGAGGTGATATTGATAATCCACTTGTACTACTGTGGATCCATTTTTACCATCAAATAGTTTAAAAAAACTGACTATTTAACGAAATATTTACTCAATCAGCTGTGTTTACAATATGGCGTTAAAATCTAGCAAATTTGAGCAGTGTAAACTAGACCGGAAACAAACCAATCGTAAGCCTATATTTTGGCGGGCTAGTTTCGATTAGGTCTTCTTAATGAAAAACAATTTATAAAAGCGTATAGAAGCACTATCGGGTGAAATTAAGACCAAATCTGACGAACAGGACTTATGCGTGAGCCAATTGTTGTACTCATTATCACTTACATTGCCTTTACATGTTACTGCATCAAATTCAATTGCAAAAAAAATAAACGACGTTGTTAAGCAGATGTTTGCAAAGACTCTTCAATTATAGGGGTTATGCTTTTTGAACGCTGCAGATTGTCTACTTTTCAACAGTTAAAACATACATATGTATATGATTGGAAAACTTAAAAATTACGTGAGAAAATATTTTTCGAGACCGAATCCTAACGTATTCGACAGGTTTGTGAATGTAATGTGAATCCAGCCTTAAATCACTAGCCGAAGAAGTTATACAATACCAAACAAGGAATCTAAATAAAACCATACTTCTTGCAACCTCATCTGTACACATATCGATGTTTCAATATCATTCAAGGCAACCAAGTGCAACCAGTCACTGTAATAAGAGACATAGCTACGTCACATGTCCTCGTTCATCTTTACGCTAACTTCTTTGTTTATTTGATCACCAAGGTTACAACTCGCATAAAATTTATTAACACAACATATATGGATGTGTGTATCGGCAAACCATTGAAGAAACCGTAGAGATGTTCTTGGGATTCCAACAAACGCAAGAGTTCAAGTTCAATAAATATATATGATGACCTATTGTTGCCGACTTGTATACGAGAGCGGACAACCACAAAACCGACTTGAGGCAGGTTGGACGATTACACACATCATATATATACATAGATAAATGAGAGAAGATCATTGACTGGATCGCTAGTAGGGTCACGATCGTGATCACGAGTTTATCTTCGGGCGATGCGCATTCGTGTTTGTGTTTATGTTTTCAAGTACGAAGGTATAGTACATGTAGACAAAGTGGTGGCATTGTTTATTGAAAATAAGGTAACTGGTATTTAACGGGAAGTTATAAATAACCCCTTATAGATCGAAAATAACTATAGAAATTATTTGATCTTCATTTCATTCTCTTCAATGAATTTGCACTGGAATTCCCACATGTTTTTACAGTAAACAAAAGCATACCTCTAGAAAAACGAGGTTTGGTTCTGTTAGCCTACATTTCCACATGCGACTGTGCGGGAAAGAATTATTAATACGCTGATTATATTAGCTATAACAAACAAGAAACTGAAATGAGATGATGAATAATCATTTTTTAAAGTCGTTAAGGAATTAGCTGCAAATTGAAAAAGCTGTCGTAGAATTTTATTTAGTTTAGCCAAAACACTGTTGAAAGCAAGTAGAAAATGTAATTATTTTTCTCTCCTGAAAAGGGACAGTGCTCTTTTCCACAGCGAGTAGCACCAAAAAAACAAATTAATCAAAATATCTTCAGTAAGCAATGACTTGGTGACGATAGAAATTTGGCCTCCATACTGCATGAAGAAATAAAGATGTTATTTAATGAAAGAATCAATTCTTCATCATCTTAGAAAACATTTAGTGTAATATAGAAGCAGACATAAATAGGTCAACTGGGCAAATTTTAGGCCAACATCTTGTGTATGACGTATGTATATACGTTGCGTAAGATTGTCGAAATCTCTGACCATCACTGATAGTACCTAACCAACCAAACCGAGATGTATAAGTAAGTGAGCTTATCTGATGTTGCTAATTAGTTACCTAATATTGCAAGCAATTTTCCTGATTATGAAGTTTTTTGGATCGGGTTTTTACCTGATATTGGAAAGATTGTACCATTTCTTTTGAACCAGGTTTCATACCTGTTCTCACAATGCATACTAAACCGATCAAAACCTCGATATAACTACTAGTCTTCTAGTATATCTTATCTTATTTAGTTATTTTAAAGCAGTGTACTGCACGTGACGGTTAGGTATGTCGGATGTTAATGGTGACACCTATCTGGCAAGCTTTTGAACAATCCAATTTCTTTTACAATCATGGTTTGTGCTTGTATTATAAGAAGTAATAATATACTAACTTACAAGAGCTTATCAATAGTAATTTATGCGTTCTTCATATGCTTTTTTAAGTCACTATTTTGTTACTGTTATAACTTATAAGTATACATAGTTGTGAAAATGCGTTGTGCCGTTGTTGGTTGCAATTCGAACAACCAAAAACTAAAGCTCCTACTAAACAAATAACAACAATTAAATTACTTTTATCTACATTTATGTAATGTTTGTATTATATTTGTCACATTTTTGTAATGTTACAGAATTTTTGGCTAATTTTCTGTGTAAAGCAAAAATGAGAAATAAAAATAATTATTTACTATACCTGTGTTTTGTTACACAGGTGTGCTATTGGAGATGTTATATTAACCGCTAATGGAAAATAAAAAGTTATATAAACTGCGTTTTATTGTTTGTACTTATGCACGTAATGCATCCCAGTAAACATTTTTCAAAATTCCCACAGATTTAGTTACCTCCAGGGTAAAATACTAATAGCGTTTTCCTTTGGGAGAACTAGTTCTGCACTAGTACTCAAGGTTAAATATAGTGACGTAGACGCATCGTCACTCCTACGTAAAACTGTACTATTTTCCCATTGGAAAAGTACAATTCTTGCTCGGTGCTAGTGATTGGTCGATAGCAATAGGATAGGAACAGCCAGCACTCATATTTGGCCTTGAGTGCTAGTGCAGAACTAGTTCTCCCAAAGGAAAACGCTATAAAACTGGTCAACATTCCATGATTGATGATTATGCATCTATAGATTATAGTATTCGAAAGTGTGTGTCAAAGTTACTAAAGATACGGGTTTGGAGTCTGTGTTTAAAAGAGGAGAGAGTAAACTGTGAAAAAACTCTACAAAACTTTTCTAAATTCTACAAACAAATCATATTAGACAACATCACTAAATATGGTTTCTTATCATCTAAACAATATGATTTTAATGGTTTTATACCTGATGATAATGTCCAAATAATAGAAGACAACTAACTGATACTGCTTACCATTCTTTGCCGATTATTTTATCTTATATGCTGTAATAGTTTTATATCATATGGTGATATTACAATATTTTGAGTTCCATAAGGATAATCCAAATTCATTAGAATTTACATATAATACCTATATATTGAAGGTCTCTTGATCTTTGGGACATGTAATGCATTGACGTATGATCAGGACCTAACAATTTTGCGCACAACTTTTTACATAACTGACTTTCATCACTACTTCTCTTCCAAAATTTATAAAAGTAAAATATATAAATAATGTTTTTGCGTTATTCAATGGTCTCAGTAATAAACTGATGTAATTTGCATAATATGGATGAAAATACTTATTAATAGTGAAAGCCACTATCTAGAGACTCTTGAACTCTGATATGAACCATAAAACTTAAGTGATATAAAAACAGATTCACGTTGCTTCTAACTTTCCCATCAAAGACTTATTAGTATTAATATTACGTACATTTTCCACAAATTTTCTAAAATTATTTATTAGAAGCAAATGTGCAAATTAATAAAAGAAATTTTGGTAATTATTCCAATATACGTGCACTCGCGCATAAAAATCATTTAAAATGTATGAAAACAACTTCGTAATACTTTTCAAAATTTACGAATACTTTGCAAAATTTCGTAAAATGTTTACCGAATACTGATTTGGAATAATAACTACCTGCAGCATATAACGTAACACAAAAATTAATTACACTTGCAGAAGATTAATGAATACAGTTAGGTGGATAAGCAAGAATAGCGCAAGCAACTTTCTATCGCTCTTAATTAATGCAAAAATATATTACAGATTTTCTACACGCGCCTCTGTCCACATTAAACTTATTTGGATATGCATACTAATATAAAAAATGACATACACAGAAAAGATTAAAGACGTCTAGCTATAATTATTGTTTCTAAAACCTAAAGCCGAGCGCATACTATTACTTGATTCACACATGGTTTATAAATGAGCTCGTGCTGCAGTCACGTATTTTATGTATATTCCTGTTCTGAATTAGCATCATACATACATACAAATAATTAGGAAATGGGCAATGAGTCATTTGGTCCACGTTTTTTTATAAACTAGCGGCAGGTGGTTGACCCTATATGTAGTAAATTTTTATTTATAACATTAAATTAGGAATCTGTTTGGCACTAAAAGCTCCAAAAATTAAAATGATAATTGGCCTGATGTAGCTAGGTAGTATACATATTTTCCAACGATCTCTTTTAGTATTTTGGAACATTTCGATGTTACACACGTAACATTTATGTACATACATGTATCTTAATAGTTTTAAGTGCCGATAGTGAAATATTCTCAATTCTTCAAATTTACAGATGTGCAGTTTGCTTTGAAGAAAGGGGCGTGTTTTCCACTCCTTAGAGTTACAGAACTGTATTTTGATATACAAAAAAACCAAGGTGGATTTAAAGCATAAAATCACACTATCCGCTTAATAGAGGTAGAGTCTGTGTTTTTATTTGCGCTGGTGGAAAAAATCTTGCATAACATCTTTGGAAATCCGCTCTCTGCATTTCATGCAAATGCTCTTAGGACATAACCGTGTCCCAAGAGTATCTGTTAGATGATAGTTTTTGTGACAAATTTGCGCGTTAAACACTATACTGTTGCCATGTGCAGATATCCCTTTTACTTTGATCATACCTGTAAATTTGTTTATAACATTTTTCGCTTATAAAAAAAGAAGTAAGACTGCATTCCGTGTTAGCTCGCCATTTTTGGAAACGCATTTCCTTTATGATAATCGAGCTCATGTTTAGGTAAGGTTATCAGATGTATTTATTTAAAATTCTAATAATTTTAATCTCAGGTGATTTAATTAATTATTGAACATCTATTTTTTTTCTTTACGGACGTTACTGACTCGCAAGCCAGAAAGTGGCCCGTCTGAACTCTCCCATGTAAGCCTCTCCGGAACCGTCCTCTAGGACATATCGTCGGATAGCTTGGGCTCTCTTAGCTGTCTATCTGCTCCCGCCTACTTCTCTCGTCCCCCGTAAATCCTGGGGATTAGGAGTTCGGCTCACTGCTTGTCCTCCTTTTTTTTGTTAGCCATGATATTACTGGCAAGCTGGTGGATTGTCCTCCAGTTCCGCTCTGAAGACATCATCCATGTGCACCATGTACTCCAGCGCAAACTCACTGTTGAGTGCTTCACAGGCTAAGTTCCTGGCATTCGTCCACCTGTGGCACTCGAACATCGTGTGGGCAGCAGTGTCCACCTTGTTACAATATATACAGGTGTCAGCATCATCTTTACGAAAGCGCAGAGCATATGCTCTGAAAACCCCATGGCCACTCAGGACTTGCGTTAGGTGGTAGTCTACTCTTCTATGCTTACAATTTAGCCATGGTTCCAGATTCGGGATTAACCGCTTTGTCCATTGCGCATTGCTGACATTGCTGGTCCATCGCACTTGCCAATCCTCCAGTGTCTTGCACTTAGCGACAGTTTTGTTGGCTAGCCCACCATTCTCATGGATCCGCTTTCTCTCGCATGCTAAAAGATCTATCGGGCATATACTACCGATCACCTAGAGCGCAGCCGTGGCGTGGTACGAAAGGCCGCTGCCATCCTAATTAGCATTTTTCTCTGTACTCTTTCCAGTATGTTGCGGTAGACCTTCTTTTCTAGTACCTCTTGCCACACTGGTGCCCGGTAGAGGGTTATTGAATGGACCATCTCTGCCAGTAGTTTGCGCTTTATACTGCTTGGCCCGTCTATGTTTGGCATTATGCGAGCTAATTTAGCCACCCTGTCTTCTGCCTTCTTTGTAACATATTTTATGTGCTCACCAAAGTATAAGCGCTGGTCCAAATAAATTCCTAAATATTTTAGGTATATTTCTTTGAAGACTGATGGTCATGCCGTTTATTTCGAACTTCACGTGTTGCCTCATCCTACTACCTTTAAGGATAATCGCTTCCGATTTTGCTGGAGCTAGTTGTAGCTTATTGTTTACTAGCCAGTCATTTAATCTTCAAAGGGACTCATTTCCTTTGATCATCAGCTCGTTCTCATTATTGTCTGCAACTATTAAAGCCAGGTCGTCTGCGTATCCCAGAGTAGAAGCACCTATAGGCAGCTTAATGTGGAAAATGTCATCAAAGAGGATGTTCCAGAGAATATGACCTAGTAGAGAGCCTTGCGGCACTCCCGCTGCAATCGTAATTCTCTCACCGCTTTCTATTTGTAACTGTCTGTCACTTAGGTAGTCACCCATCAAGTGACTAAGTACCTATATATGCCCCACCACTATAGCTTCTCCATAATTACACTCCAGTTTGCAGAATTGAACGCGTTTCGAACGTCCAATGTTATTAGCACACACCACTTTTCTGGATAACTACAAATCGTGTTTTTAACTTTTTCAATTGCATGCACCGTAGACCTGCCCTTTCTACAGCCGAGTTGATTGTCGGATAGCCCACCTTTAGTCTCTATTTCAACATGTATTGAACATCTATCATTTTTAATGACATCTGTATTTAATAGTATATTATGACACTAGTGCATAATCAAGCTTTTAAAGCACGAGTAACGAGTTTAAAGCCACGACGCGAAGCGGAGTGGCTTTAACGTTACGACGTAATGTCATTATGGAAAAGCTATAGTGGTGGGGCATATATAGGTACTTAGTGAACTTGATGGGGGACTACCTAAGTGAGAGACAGTTACAAATAGAAAGCGGTAAGAGAATTACGATTGCAGCGGGAGTGCCGCAAGGCTCTCTACTACGTCCTATTCTCTGGCACATCCTCTTTGAAGACAACAATACCTCTCCCAGTCACCTTAAAAAGGCGTCGATTTGCCATCTATTGCTCAGAAGACAGCAGAACTTGTTTAAAAGGGATCATATAATAGAAAACGCTAACAATATTACTTACTAACGTCATATAAAATTTAAAAAAACTAGCAAGATAGAAAGGTGATAAAGCGAAAATACAAATCTTAAAAGAATATGTAAACTCTAATCCACAAATCCTGTATTATATTCCCAACAAACAATTGATAGTTACAACCTTACCTATCAGAAATCTTAGTAAAGGTAATAATGAATAGGTATAGTTACATAGGTATAGATTTCTCTCAACAATTAATCAGCGACATATTTTGCAACAAACAGAAAATAACGTGGTTACTGTTGGGTTTAAACAGTATCTTAATGGACACAGTAATTACAGAGTATCATATATATCACATAATATTATTATATCACTGATACGTACTAAATCGCTGACATATAATTATGTCAAATTATACCTCAAAATTAAATACAAGTAAGAATATGATGAAATCTGTTGAATATACATATTTCCGTAAGTTGCATACACACACAAGTTTATACACTTTCTTTTGTTTTTCGTAGGCTTATGTTGTAGTAGTAAAATTGCTACGAGATACTCTCTTAATGAAAACCTAAGAAAAAGTAGTTATGGAATGTGCACAAGCGAAGAGTTTCACTTACGCAATTCCCATATTTGACACTCACCTTGCTTTACTATCTTATTATAATAGCATGTAATACTGTTACGTTCACTAATGATTCTATATCTTAGCACACGATCTCTTGACAGACAACAGCATGCAACCGTTTCTTTAATATTACAATCATTTATTCTCCAATTTTTCAACACTAATTAAGCTGGTCTATGGATCGTTAAAAAGTTACACTATCACCTCGTTAGTAATTATGTGACCCAGTTACCTTCGATCCTTTTTGTTTCTTTGAAATGGCGTAATGTTACCAAGGGCGCAAATACCTGATTGGAATTTTTACATTGTTTTGGTGTACAGTGTGATGCAAATAGTTACCAAAATACACCACCGTTCTTTGTGGTAGTCTTGACCGAAATTTAACACCGGGTGATTTATGTATATTCGTGATCTAAAAAAATTAACGCGTGAACTTGATCTAGAATTTGTTACATTATGAAACTCAATCAAAGGTAATTTCTTAACACCAATATTGCATTATTAGTACACCTTTCGGAAAATTTGCAACGAACTGTCACTACTATTAGTAGCATGCTACACACCAGTCTGATTAGTATAAGGCAAATACTGGATATTGTATATTCCAAATATTATAGGATCTTGGAAAATTCACACTGGGTATATTGATGCCATTAAAATCACAGAAAATAGTTTGGATTGTAAAGTTCGGTAAAGATTCATTATTTAAATCATACTTGCATCTAAGCTTACTGTTCACCATACAACTATTGATAAATGCCCTCAGAGGCTTAGACGTATAGGTTCATATTTTGACAAACAAACCATAGTACAGAAACCAAGTGGACGACCGTTTTATACGCCCGGAAGTATTAAGAAATTAGTTTTTCACTATAAACTTCAAAATATTCCAAATGGTGTGAAATTTCAACAAAAACAGTAAAAAGGGGAGTTGAATTTGTTCGGAACCAAGTGCCTCAATATTTGTTGAGTTTCATTTATGATGAAATTAGAATAAGTGTCCTTCTCTCTGAAAAAAACCAGAAGAAAAAATATAGACAAGCACGCATAGTTCTGCAGTGTATTTTCGTGGGGGGTCAATATGCATTTGGAGTATACTTTTTCCAATCCGTCAATGGGCCCTCAAGTGATATGAGGAGGAATTTGAAGTCTTCGATGTATATTTTAGAACGAAATATTTTAGACGAACATATTGCTCTCAGAGCATACTGCAGTCTTAAAAAAAATCCAGATCTAACAGTAAATAATCTATTCATAATGACACATAACGTAATGGTCTCTCCAACTTACAGCTTACGTCGATGTATATTTATGACAGCTAAAATGTGCTACAAATATCAAGTACAGCAATTGTTTTAGCGACGAGAGGGAAAATGGTACGACATACGACAAATGTCACAAAATCTAACAACAAATAGTATTAGATAGTATTTACATAACCACTGCTTGAACACCAATATTGAAAAATATTAGGAGTACATAACTTTGAACTGAAGACATATCATGAATCATGAAGTTATACCAAACTTTGACGATTTCATGTAGACTTCCTATTAACCAAAAGATTTGCTGCTGTCTATACAAGGTGTCAAATGAATAGTGTCGGAAAAAATAAACAGTATAAAACTAATCACTAGAAAGGTAAATCCAAAAAAATTACGATCATATATTAAAATAATTTTTCCTTTAATAATTACCAAAATTTTGTTAAATAGATTTTGCTGAATCCGGGCCTAACACGTGTGTACAAAGAAAAAAGGGTAGCTGCAAAAATTTCCAATACACATAAACAGGTATTTTTTATCAGGTTGAATGATATGTAAATAAATGTTTATTGTACTCTATGGATGCATTTTTTTACGAAGCAACTTTGCTGCTCATGTATTGCACATGTGGTCTGTTCACAAATATTCTACTTATAACAAGGTCACACATTTACTACAGATTTTATTCATTTCGACCTGCCCTTTTTTCGTAGGAATCAGGTGTTTTTGTTTTCTTTTTTTTAATACAGAAACTTTCAATATTAAAGTACAACGACATATTATTACCTAATGATCTGGTAATTAATAATTTACTATTTGAGATCGCGTTCTTAGTTAATAGTTTTTTTCTTTTCATATAATTTGTGGTAGTCTTGAAGAGGACTGTTTTATGAGCAACAGGCCAGAAACTTAGAGTAGTAATGTCCGCAATTACTACCACGAACTCCGGATGCACGCTTCTGTGCGACGGCAAAACTTATCATAAGCTGGGCCGCTGTGACAACACAGCCTGGAAGAGCATCAACGTCTAAAATTTCCCGTCAATGATGATAAACAAAGTTTTTCATGTATCCTCACAGGAAAAAGTCCAAGAGATTCAAATCGGCACTTTGTACTGGCCACAGAGTCGTTCCTTCTCGGCCTATCCAATAATGCCTGGTTTAAATGTTCCCATATAAGTCGGGCAAACTGTGCAGGTGCCCCATCGTGCATGAACTACATTTGCCGTCGTACATGTAGTGGTATGTCATCCAATTAATCTGGTAACGTATTTTGCGACAATTTGAATGATCTACCGCATTTAATTTTTCGGAAAGTACATGTGGCCCAAATAAATTAATGATCGCCAAATATTCCGACCCATACACTTATTGATGTCCTATGTTGGGATGAACTCTGATGGATGTCTTGTGGGTTTTTATCGGCCCAGTGATAAATATTATGTTAATTCTGCGCACATCATTTTTTGTGAAGCAGTATTCATCGGTAAATAGAATAACAGATCGAAGATTTGGAAGACGAGTTTCTGTTTGACGAAACCATTGACAACAGGTAACCCCAAATCATTAGATTTTCTGTACGTAATACGGGTGCAGTAAAAGATTTTATCTCAATGTCTCAACGTTCTGCCTTTGTTGTCCATCCATTTATGCGTTGTGGTCGAACAACAGGGACGGACTGAGATTGAAAAATATTATTTTCCCGTTACTGCGGGGACATAAAGTACTAATTTTTTTGGAATTTAGGTTTCCATGCCATTAGCTTTAATCTCTTTTATTTTCATAGAGTATTCAGTAGATACCCTGTATATTATAAATGTATTCAGTTATGAGTGAAATCGTCTAAAATTTACTCTGCTTCTCAGACACGCAACTTTCAGTCTGATAATGTAGCCTAAGATAGCAAAAAAAAATGTAGTAACTTACAAGTTTAAGATAGCTGCCATTTCTCTTATCGCACATATGTACATACATATACGTATGTACATATAAAAAAATATGCAAAGTATAGACATCTGAAGGTTACTAATACATATCTATAAATGTGGTATAATATTTGGTTAACGTGATTATCTGCACGCATTTTCGTGACTTCCTAGTAATGCCTACCGCTGTCCTGTAATTTGAAAAGCCCAGCATAGCATAAAGATAATAAATCAAATTAGAAAATATATAATATTGATATTATACATATATAGTGAGAGATTTAAAATTGCTCCCACGTCAAAAATTTAATCAAAACCGGTAACAAAAAACACAAAACTAAACTGACTGAAACATAAAACAGACTATAATAAATAGAAATAAAAAATGTTAATCAGTAAGTAATTTCCGCCACATATGGTGTAGCAAACAATGTTTTAATAAATTAGCAAAAAATAACTAAACAATGTATGCTGGAGCCAAAACAATTCTAAAATTATCACGACAGTATTGGGTGTGTCTGATATACGTTTGCGTTGAAAGTACGATTAGAGCTGGTGATTTGCTGCCGAATGACCTTCTGGTAAGTATTACGAACGTTGAACAACAAGGAACTGGGGTAACAAGTTTGTCATCTTAAAAATTGTGTTACAAATATACAACAATTTAAACAGATATAGATACTCATACAAGAACACTTACCAAGTTTACGCAACTATTAGAACCCAGATACATGTATTATTTGAACATTTAACAAGTATACATATGTAAGTACATATGTAATTGCGGCTGCTTTAATTGATATCAAATCAAAGCAAAGAGAAACATTTCTTATTTACACCTTTCTTGTGTTTTTTTTTGAGTACTCCAACTTGATAAGTTTTTTACTGCATCAATTTAAAGGTCGTTAGAATACTGGATTGAATTTTATATACATATGTAAGTACCTCATGGAATCTGTTATTTAAGGAAAATCTGTTGTTTAACTGTAACAATCAGAGTCTTAGCACGATCACAGATTTAGCATAAAGATTCGCAATAGCTTGAATTAACAGGTTCCTCAATTTTCTTTCCATGTTTAGCGGCGTAGCGACCATAACTGGCACCCAAAGCATAATGCAGTTTTACGAGTGTTGCCTGAGGCATGATAGATGCGTTTGCTTTTCAACCCACTCCCTGTACATATGTATGTTGATATCTATAAACGTTTTGATTTACTACTCATTCTTAACTATCAATAAGTTTTTCTAGCTTTCTTTATACAAGACTTTATACTGTCATATACTTTGGTCTTCGTTGTCTTGTATATTTTTCGCCTCTTTTAGCATCTTTGTTTCTCTGCAGCGCATTCAAATACAACGCCTTCTCCTCATCATTGCATAGTCTGCAAATAGGTTCATCCTTAGAGATTCCAATTCTAGGTAGGTATTTCCTTAGACAGTCATGTCCCGTTAACAGACTCGTCACTATTCCAAGCTGTACTCGGTTGAGAGCCAGCACATCTGCTGCTAGATAGCTGCCTATTCATACTTTTGCTGTGCACTTACTCCTCAACGTTGTTCCAGTGTAGCTGGTGTATTGTTGTCATCCAAGTGAATATTGCTGCGGAACCTTTCCTTGCCGGATTGTTTGCTAATTCCTTGCCTGATATACCCTTATGCCTCGTCGCCCACAGAGAATATGGTTTACTAATTAAATCCACTCTGACATTTTGTTAACAAAGATTTTTGTTTTTGTGGTGGATGCAGCTGTAATAGGCTCCCAATCTGTGTTGTACAGACTACTGCTATACTTCTTGCTATGTAATTTAGCGTAGGTAAAGTGTAGCATGTGTTTGTAACAACATTACCTCATTATAAGTAATATTACACCATTTTATATCTGGATTGGTGGTTCATTCTGAAAAGCTGTAAAGTTACAACACAGAGCATCACTGCAGAATGATATTTGGGTTTTTCTAGGATTCGTTCTGAACTCTGTATGTGCTGATGGTTACTTAGTGTATTAGTTCGTTATTCGTTCAAATTCATCCAAGCAGTTCTTGCTTTGCCGAGTCGGTACTGATTCTACAGACATAAATGGTAGCATGGGCTATTTGATGATTCACTCGAGTGATTGTTCAAGTGTTAGTTGGTTTGCTAAAACTAAAAGTAAGAAACCATACGATTATTTCGAGGATTATTCCTTTAATGATTCTTTTCCTTGAACTTACACCTGTAAAATAAAAATATATGTATACAAACATCGAACACCTAATTATACAACAGAGTGATAATTTAGTAACTGTATCAAAAAAACAAAAAAAATCATATAACTGTTATCTTATGATGATGTCAAAATTTGACCCAGTTGAATAAAAATTAGACGAAATCGAGCAACGAAGTCAACTTTTTTGCTATGGTTTAACAAATAAGGCTGCTGCCGTAATATGTAACCTGTCACTGTGATCGCTCATGCATTATCGAAGCGGGTTCCACTTTTACACTTTCGATTTGCAAATAGAGAGCTGTTAATTATACTACATGTTCGCCTATTGTCAGCAATTTACACAAAATCCTACAAATGTGGTTAAAAGCATCATGTGGCAATACAATACATGCACAGAGGATTTTACGCTTTGAGGAAACAACTCATCCGAGGCACTAGTTTGTATTGCACGATGTCTATCTAAAAAGGTATAGAGATATGTAAGTACATATTTTAAATGTATTGATGGATACATAATATTTCAGAATATGAGCAAAATAGAATTATCGTGAAAATTGAATGAATGAATTGAAATGAATGAATTGAAATGAAAATGCGGTAAATGTAAACAAAGAGTGCTTACCGATAACAGACGGATAGATGTGCATTCATTGTGTTACTAATAATATGGATACTTAGTGCATCTACATTGTAAACAAACAGTTAGCACTACATTGAATGGTTGAATTTTAAATAGTATGGTCAATTTTTATTATAAATATACTCAGTGACATTAGAAATGTTACACCCAGAAGGAGTCATTTGGTCAGCTTGATTTTTTGGAATCAAAATGACTTTGATTTAAAGCATGCTATGATAAGAATGGCAACTTTTTATCGTTTATACTTTTTGACGCAAAAAAAAATCGCTTACTTTTCTGTGAAGAGATTCATGTTTATGAGAGCCGACTAATATAGAACAGTTTAGTTATTGCGTGACCGTCTGCAAGTGGTAAGCGTAGCAAAATTCGTAGAGTTCGAAAACGTCAAAATTATCTCCGTGTTAGTGACTTTGACAGGGGTAGAATTATTGCTTATCGAGATGTTGGTTTGTCCTATCGCGAAATTGGCCGTCATGTTAATTGTACTGTAATGACGGTAATGCTTTGTGTGGTGTGTGGACAGAAGAAGGTAGAGGAATACGAAGAAAACCAACTGGCCCACACAGAGCGTCAACATAGGTGCTTCAGACACCTAGCTCTTATGCCTAGTTTTCATTTGTAGAATTAGTTGTAGAGTAACTAGCGCACCTTTTAGTGGAGCTAATTCGACCCTACCTACTTTGGTAGAATTCCTGTTTTCATGTAAATTGCAAGTAGTATGCAACCTGGTAGAGTACAGCAGATATTGAATTTTACTATGCTCGACTGACCTAATACTGTTTTCATTGGTATAGTGCCGGTAGAGAAGAGTAGAAAGAGTTGAAATCGTGGTGGGAGAAGGCAAGTTGTAGATTTACTCTACCACCGTGTTATCCCACTCTACTCTACTGCTATCATGCACTCTACTCTACCATTTCCGTTTCCATTGGTAGAGTTATAAAGATAGTTAGTACTTGCCCACTCTACCAATGAAAACTAGACAGACCGTTTTCCTACAACGCGTCAAATCACTGACCAATGGTTTAGACAAGAAGGTAGATCTATTACTATGCGTACACTATATCACCTTATTCGAGCCTTTAGACGTTTTTCATACTAAAATTAATTTAACCTATATTTGACGATTTGAATAATCATTGCGTTGTTTTTTCTTTTCTGCTTGTTATACCCGAGAGCTATCTAGGATATATCGGTCCATGCATCTCTATATGCACGACAGCCTAAAAGGCTTATTGTGTACCCAACTACAATTTTACCTGACTGTAGGTGTGGTCCAAGCTCCGCAAGTGATTTTTTATGTGTCAAGCAGCGTCTTGACACAGGACCTACAATTTTACTTATCTATCCGAGAAGAAAGCATGTTTCCTTATTTTATCCGCAGCTAGGGTGCAAACCTGCTACCCCAGAGTTGAAGAGTGCACAGTAACAACTCAACCACCAAGCCTGGTTATATCGCATTGCTACAACGAAATCAAGTTCAATCAAGTTCATATACTTTTTGAATTGGTGCAAAAAACCAACGAAACGTCAAACATTCGATATTTTTAGATATTGTAACCAAAACAAAATAAACAGAAGAGGTTCGAGTATATTTTGGTTTATTATTACATAAATTGCTACAGACAAAGACTTATTATTTACTGAAAATATTCTTCTGTTTTTGTCAGATGATGGTTGAAGAAAGTAGAAATATTTAAATAAATAGTATTTCAATGATAAAAACACTTAATGTATATGTATGTATACAAGTAAGTATAAACTATTTACTTATTATTTTAATTTTAACGTTTATTAACTTTTTGGAAAACTAAAATCAGAAATCTCCACTTTTTGACCAAAATTTAGTTTGATATGCTTTTGTAGTGTTCTTGGTCGTATCTATCGCTTACAATGCTCTGAATTAGTTAGTTTTATCCCACAGTAATCCGAACCACAATATCGACAGTTCAGTGAAAATCAAATATATCCAATTTGAAAATTAAACTTAGTATATCGAGCAAAACAGAGCAGAAAATTCTGATCGATGATATATCACAGACGCAAGAAGAAAAAGACAATGTAGAGCATAGTAAGAGAACTGAACTTGTCTATGATTGTTTGAAAGACGACCAGAGCGTTGTTGTATTTCTTGTTTGCTGTTGTATTCTTCATTTCAATTTGTCAATAAAACTATTTCGAGTAGGTACCATTTTTCCTATCTCTTTTTTCCTGTAAAACAATAATAGATAGAATAGCCGGAACACTAGCTTTCACGCAAAACAGTATGTATCCACTAGTTTTCTATAATTTTTTCATCAAAGGACGTACATTTTTCCATAACCATAACAGTGTTAAAAATATTATTGGCTATACTACTTGTCATATAAGTTGCACAATTATAATTACAATACTCTTAGAATAATTTTTTTTCTCGTATTTCTCGAAACTATATTATGTGGACATGTCTGATTTTGCATGAACGCTCCTCAATTGTTATATATATATATATATATATAACATTCATTCATATAACTTCATATAAAAGATTAAAATTCATCAGACGTATGATCTCCTCGGACGCCAACATGACTAAACAGCGTACTGGTAAGAAGTGTACCAAATTATCAAATATTTTAAGTGAAATGTTTACTTAAGAGCAATAAGAGGTTCTGACTGAACGAGGTGCAGAACCCCGTGAGCTAAACCGTTTCCGGATTACCTTTGAATTGCCTGTCCAGCTTATTCATTAATCTCTATCGTTAAGTAATAACCTTCTTCGATCTCAGGTATCAGGTATTTTTGCGTTAGTTCCATTCTCCCATTTTCCATGCCAACCTTGCATATTCCTTCATATATTTTTTTCCTTTCTTCAATAATGAATTCTATAGGTGGAATCTTGCTATTATGCCAACCCCTTATGCGGTTATTGCCCTGTAAGCACTTGATATCCCGATACGCATTAAGCTCTGTACCTTTTCCAGCCTTCTAACGACCTTTTTATTTTTAATAGCTTCGTACCACACACGTACCACATACAATACTTTGAACTTCACGATACTTGCCATGATTCTGCGCCTAGATGCTGTGGGACGAGATATAGTCGTTATTGTTTTTTCGGCCTTTTTAACTGTTATATAGACCACAAAGATACGCTTTCTATATAGTTGCTCACCCAGATGTTTCACAGTCTTCTTTTGCATCATTATAATACCCTGAACCTCAAAATGAATGAGAACGTCTTCTCTTCTTTTACTACCACCACCATGGCATCCAACTTCATTCCAGATTATCAGCAAGTCTGTTTTATAGGGTGGAGATACCATTTTGGATAATTTTTTCGCCTCAGTCAAAATTTTAAATAAATCGGACGCTGGAATATTTATTTAGTCTGCGTCTTTGGTACAGCTCTTCTTTTGTAGCCTTTGTTGCCAGAAGCTGTACTGGTTATTAGATAGAACCTCCTAGTTGCACTCATTTTGGTTTAAGACTTATAAATAGCAGTTGCTCGAATAGTGTTTTCTCAAAATTCAACGGGAATAATGTTATGTCTCCCTTTCTGTTTCTGTTTGATTTCTCT
Source organism: Popillia japonica (assembly GCA_004785975.1). Taxonomy (NCBI): domain Eukaryota; kingdom Metazoa; phylum Arthropoda; class Insecta; order Coleoptera; family Scarabaeidae; genus Popillia; species Popillia japonica. The sequence continues at coordinate 62,712 of ML218165.1, forward strand.
GTTTGGGCGTTCCTCACCATCAATACATCTCTGGATCTATTGTACGGCGTCTTTTCAGCACTGCAGTAAATCGAACAGTATATTATTGTTTGCATTGAGAAAAATTTTCCAGGCATGACAGCAAACTGATTTTGAAGTTGGCTTGCATTTAAAGCTTAATAACAGTTAATCAATAACTACTCTTTAACAAGTTATTATATTCACAATAAAGGCATTCTCTAACAAATTGACAGGTTTCATTATGAGTCATTACATTAAAATGTACAATTGCAACTTACAACCTGAAATAAGTAGGCAACAGAGAGTATATTGTCTGTTTCCTGATTTAGTACAGTAAAACATGCAGTTGTAGTAAATAAACCTGTATTTCTGCTAATCTATAATACACTGGACCTCTGCCAGCAACCATATTTAGCTTTTCCTGCATTTAATCTTCTGACCTTGATATAAAAATACAAGCTGATTACAATTATTTTTGATTCATCTAATCTTCTCAAAATTAGATGCAATGTCACATTGCGGACAGCGGATATGATGCATTGGATTATCTCTGACTTAAAATGCGATGCATAATTGTTTAAATTAACATACATAAACCTAATCCCTTAATAAGTTTACAAGCAATCTCAAATTAAACTTTCATAAAACAGAAAAAAATTTTAGCGACCTTGTTTATATAACCAAAACTATGTAGATATGTAATATACATATCACGTGCACTAAATTATAAACTTTACAGTTCTCAATTACACACTTTTCTATTTGATAGAAACGCAACTGCCGTCTATCACAACCCGTTACAAATTATCGGCTTTCTCTAATCGGCAAGAAACAAATTAATTAGTTCTATTGAGTGAGAAATTGAGAAAGAGGAAAAAAATTAGCAAACAAGAAAGAATTTGAAATAGAGCAGAGCGATATGAAGTTCCAAAACCGTGTACGTTTGCGCTTATTGTGTTTTTTTTTATTAATTATTGTGAACTAGTAATTTTTAACTCGATAACTATTAGGTAACTGACAGTAGAAAAATGTATAGGTTTACAGTTCCCTGGTTTGTTCGCACCGTTTTTCTCTCCTTGAACAATTCGCAGCGGATAACGCAAAGATTATACGCACGCAAGATTTTATCTAGTTTAAACAAAATTATTTTCAAATATTTTAAGGAAATCGGTATTGAAATATATTTCACACTTACAATTAGTATACTAAACGGATATGTGTCTATAAAATTAGATTTACTGCAGGAAATAAAATAGAAATCGTGGTGCAATGGTATAAAAGTTAAGAGCACCAAAGGTCTACTTATTGCAAAACAATAAAAATATTACATTTCTGAGTAAGATTATCGAAAATTGCATATAAAATTGCCTCCCGTCATTGCAAAACGAAAGTAAAAGCATAAATCCAATAGTCAAGGCAAACGTTTTCAAAATAAATCGATTTATCGACAATAAATACAAAAATGATAGCATTGAATTAGCATAACTGTATTATTCCGTTTCATTACCATGACTGCTACATAATTGAAGAAAAAACGGCATCATGGTAAATTGTTTCTACATATCCAAAACCTATATTTCATTATCTGAAGTTCTTTGCAGTGCTTTGGTGATTTTAATTTTCGCAATTTCGTTTATATGGATGGCATGCAATGTCATAAATGCCAAATCAGCCATTCTATGAACTTGTTGCAAACGCAACAACATAATGATATAAAAAATGTGTATGGACGAACTTTAGATTTGGTTCTTTTTAATTCTAACTGTAACATTGTAGTTTCTCATTCGGATTGGCCACTGGTTCCAGCGGATGCCTATCGCCCTGCTCTTTCCATCACGTTTGATTACTCACACTCATGTACACCAATACTGTTTTCTACTTTCCAGTTTTGTTACAATTTCCGTAAGGCTAACTACATCTTGCTTTATAATGACTTGCAGCATATACAGGGTGGCCTATTAGTGTGTGGAAGTGCAATAACTTACTTAGGATAAATTATATAAAAAAAAAATTAATAAAAGTTGTTTTACACATTTCACACACATTTACACATTTCTAAAATATTTTGAGATATACAGTGTGTTCAGCCTAAGCGAGACAACATAAAATAAGCTTTTTTAAAAATAACACCCTGTCTATTTGTTTACAATCGAATTCAGTGTAAAATTCTGTACCTAGCTCTGTGTTTTCTTTTCCCATAAATTGTGACGTTGCCAAGTTGAAGCGAAAAATATTAAGATTTGACGAAAATTGGTGCGCTATAAATGCTGCCTAGTAAACGTTATTAGCGATAGCAAGTAAACTTATTTGGTAAGTACGAAGGTAAAGGATGGCTGAAATGTTTGAACCTAGTATAAGTTTCGTTTGGGGTTCGGGGTGTTTTTTAGATAAGCATCAATTCGGGAGATTTCAATTAACAAAAACTTCATTTTTTTAAATGGAACACCCAGTATATTATTATACCATCTTATAAAACTATTTTATCCTTTCAAATTATGTCTCTATAATGTACTCTCTAAAATTGACCGTTTTTAAGAAAATTGTATATTTTTGTTTATGATTTAACAATATTCACATTTTTAACAAGTAAACTCTGAATGTGACGTTTAAAATACTACTATTTTCCATAATTTTTTGTGACAAAATGAAACCAGTAAATTTCTACCTTTAAAAACTGTAATAAAATTATTAGGGTATCTACAAAACTCAAAACAAACAAATTAAGGAAAAATAACAAACAACAAATAAGAAAGAACTAAAAACGTTAGATAACTATTTAACGAAATGTTCAAAATGACCACCATTTACTTCCATACAATAAGGTATGCGATCTTCAAATGCCCTACTAGCATTGTAACATATCGACATCAGTAGTTCGGAAAACCTCCCTAATTCTATTCTTCATGTCTTCTATAGCAGTCGCGGGTGTTTTGTGCACTTGTTCTTTGACGTAACCCCACCAAAAAAAAATCCGTTTTTGTAAGATCTGGTGAACGAGGTAGCCATTTATAGGGTCCTCCTCTACCTATCCATGGTCCAGGAAATTCATTATTTAAATGTGTATCGATCTGTTGGGTATGGTGAACTGGTGCCCCGTCATGTAGATACCACATTCGCCACCTAACATCTGCAAGTAAATGCTGAAGTTGTTGGTGTAATTCGTTTTGTAAGAAATTTAAATAAACTTGCCCATTAACATTTCCATTAAAGAAATATGCGCCTATGACATGATTCCCAATTATTCCACCCCATACATTAATGACCACCTTGTTTGACTAATAGTCCGTATACAATGAGGTTGATCTGTTGCATAATAATGGAAACTGTGTCTATTAACAAACCCATTTTTATGAAAAGTTGCTTCATCGACAAATAATACATAATTGAAAAATCTGTTTTGCTAAATTTGTCGTTGAGCCCACTCACAGAAGGTTACCCGCTTTTCATAATCATCAACCACTAGTTCCTGCATTCGTTGTATATGATAAGGATGCATTTTGTTGTGAGACAGAATTCTTTGGACGACAGTACGACTTAAGGTTTGTTTTGATATTTCCCTTGTCGAGATATGAGGATTTTCCGTAACTTTTAACATTACAGATATCTGGTTGTCCTGTGACATGCAGTCTTCAGCCCTTCCCTTTTTTAGTAAGCTACACTACCAGTTCTGATAAATCGTTGAAGCAAATTTTCCAATGTCTCTTTTCTTGGCTGTCTTCGATCAGGAAATTTCTGTCGATAAATTCTTTGTGCGAGTAAACAGTTTTTTCACTTTCACCCAGTACAAAAATCATATCTGTCAAGTCTTCTATCGGAAAATTCATGATTTTGATTGCTTTCTCGTTCTTAATAGTTAATAAGTGTAGATACTAACTAATCGCTCTAACTTACAATGTGAAAATGCCAGAAGTAGTATTTTAAACGTCACATTCAGAGTTTGTGAACGTGTGTGAAATGTGAATATTGTTAAATCATAAACAAAAAATGCAATTTTCTTAAAAACGGTCAATTTTAGAGAGTGCATTATATAAACATAATTTGAAGGGATAAAATAGTTTTATAAGATGGTATAATAATTTGCCGGTTGTTCCATTTAAAAAAATGAAGTTTTTGTTAATCGAAATCTCCTGAATTAATGGTTATCTAAAAAACACCCCGAACCCCAAACGAAACTTCTACTCGGTTCAAACATTTCAGCCATCCTTTACCTTCGTACTTATCAAATAAGTTTACTTGCTTATCACTAATAACGTTTACTAGGCAGCATTTATAGCGCACCAATTTTCGTCAAATCTTAATATTTTTCGCTTCAACTTGGCAACGTCACAATTTATGGAAAAAGAAAACACAGTGCTAGGTACAGAATTTTACACTGAATTCGATGGTAAGCAAATATACAGGGTGTTCTATTAAAAAAAAGCTTACTTTATGTTGTCTCGCTTAGGCTGAACACACTGTATATCTCAAAATATTTTAGAAATGTGTACCTGCGCAAATATACCAACTTTTATTTAAAAATTCTTTTTATATAATTTATCCTAAGTAAGTTATTGCACTTCCACACACTAATGGGCCAACCTGTATGTAGATTGGTTGTTTCTCGATAGCTACTACGATGTGAATGCTGCTCTTAATAGTTTTTATGATGTACTTTATTCAGTTTTACACATATGTACATATGTGTAAAACTTGAGGACAAGCTCCACGTCGTTATCCTGGGTCACTAATGAGACAATAAAGAGCTTAAAAATCAAGGATTATTATCATCGAAAGTGGGTGACTACAAGAAATATCTTCTTTTTATATTAATCTAAACGCTTACGATCATTAACTGAAACTTTAATCTCACAAGCATTTATATAACAAATCTAAATTAAATCCTAGCAATTTATGAAAACTTCGTAATGGCAAATGTAGGATGACTCCTATCCCTGGGAAGCTCCTTGATAATACCGATGAAATTACCGAACAGCTTCAAATAGTAAAAACGCTTTTGCAAAAAACTTTTTCTGATGTGTACGTGCCTAGCCAAGACACTGTTTATCCCACTTCTCTAACTTACTGCCCCTCCTTTATGTTATCTTTGGTTTCTAAGGATAAAATAGTCCAATCGATATCCAATCTTGCTAATACATTTACAGCTGTGATTGCAGACATATTCTTGCTGCACTTTTGACTACTATCATCAATTTGTCAATAAAAACTCAAATTTATCCTGACTTCTGGAAACGTTCTATTAATAATAATATAATAATAATATATAATTTATTTCCGTAATGCAATACTGCGTGGAACAAGTCAAAGAAAAATACATAT